>CAKALU010045478.1:11221-23329 GCA_916700995.1 Hozukius guyotensis
ACAGACATGAAGACACGAAGAAAGACATCAAGTGTCTTGGAATAACTACTTGACTTTAATCAGTCTAACAGGAGACTTAAAAAAATGTTCAAATGTAGAAACGAGAGAGAAATTAACTAAATAAAGACTCCCTCTAAAATATATTATATCTTATATGAATAGTTATGCAAGTATTCTAGTTAGGGCTGTCAATAATTCATAATTAATTGTGATTAATCACGTGATTGTCCATAGCTAATCACAATTCATTCGTTAATTCATTTTAACGCCACTTATTTCTCTAATGCATTAACGCAACTTGGGATTTTTAGGTTGTAGCGGCTCAATTCTAAAGGTAAAGTGAAGATACTGGTATCATATGAAACTACAAAACCTAATAAATCCATTGGTACCAACCATGTCATACTAGCTTGTCACAAGGCTAAATAACGCTCCAAACTTACGCTTGTCCGAAAAATGTCCGATAAATGTCCAAAAAAAAGATGTCCCAAAAATGTCTGAAAAACGTCGAAAAAAAGTCCCAAAAATGTTCGTAAAAAAGTCCATAAAATGTCTGAAAAAATGTCTAAAAAAGAATCCCAAAAATGTATGAAAAATGTCCAAAAAAAGTCCAGAAAGAAAAGCAGAAGAAAAGTCCAATACTGACATCACAGTAAACCTGATGAATCCATCAGTACCAACCACGTCATACCAGCTTGTCGTGAAGGAGATTAAATAACGCTCTAAACATATACGCTAAATATTGGCGAGGAAAAACTGGCATGGCCATTTGCAAAAGGGTTGAGCATATTGTTTTATGCTAAATGCAGTACCTGTGAGGGTTTCTGGACAATATCTGTCATTGTTTTGTGTCGTTAATTGATTTCCAATAATAAATATATACATACATTTGCATAAAGCAGCATATTTGTCCACTCCCATGTTGATAAGAGTATTAAATACTTGACAAATCTCCCTTTAAGGTACATTTTGAACAGATAAAAAATGTGCAATTAATTTGCGATTAATAACGATTAAATATTTTAATCGATTGACAGCCCTAGTTTAGAGTGTTTGTCATTCATTTTCTGTAGTGAAATATTCCATATTCTGCTCTTGGTACCAGTTTTTTATTCTGAAAAGAAATGTTTTCACTTTAGCTATTCCAGACTGCATGTTTATTCCCCTCAGAGGCTAAACTTAAATAGAATCTCTACCAGTCGATAACATTTTGGTAAAATAATTGAACTCTATCAAGTTAAACATATCAAATTCAGTCTCCCACAACGGTATCAGCAGCATATTGGAATTTTGGGGGTCATGAAAATGCGTCTTCAGGCGCTGCAGATCTCTTTCCTCTGAGCCTGGAGAGTGTCGTCGTGGGCACATATTTCTGAGAGAGCGAGCTGCTGCTCTGCTGACTGCTGTCTTGTTGAAATGCTCCTCGTGCTGTCACTAAGTTCTGTCTGTCTGTCCCCTCAGGCCAGAGTCACAGATCTCAAGTCTTGTGTCATCGTCTTGAGGATTTTCAGGGACATGTGCAGCAGACTGGCTGGGTGGCAGCCTCTCAAAGGATGGGTAGGTGACGGCCGCTGAATCCGAATCAAGATCTCACATTCAGTAGAAGATAAACAGACTGTAAAGAACACAAACACTTCACTCAGTGTACTCAGACAGAATGGAAAACTTGTGTCCCAGGACTATAATCATGACTGGAATTGATGTAGTCGACGCCGTGTTGAGTGTCCTCTCTCTGTCCGCCCTCGGCAGCCTCTGGAGCTCATCTGTGAAAAGGCCATCGCCACCTGTAACCGGCCGCTGGGTCCGGGTGAGGCCCTGCGTCGCGTCATGGAGTGCATCGCCTCAGGGATCCTGCTGCCAGGTCAGTGATCACAGCAACTTCCAAGGTCTGTTTGTTGTTTGCATTTACATTCTTTATCTTGTCTAAACTCAAGGCTACTTTAACCTTCTGAGACCACAATAGAGCCGTTTTAGTCTTTTTTTTAGGGGGTACAGGGGGTCTTTAGAGGGAGATAGCAGGTCAGCAGTAGATGTCACATAGAAGTGGTGTACATCATCTGAAAGCTGACAACCTGGAGATGAATTTGTGTCATTCATCCCCATGCTCTATTATGTCTCAAAAGTGGTTGCAGCAATTTTTTGGGTTGATACCATTTGTTACACAGATTTGGTGCTAAATTTAACCATTTTTTTTACCACTCAAGAATTCATAAAAAATCATCAATAATCCCCCCAAAATACCACATTAAGACAAGACCTTGAGGAACACCATAGAAAAAGCCATGCTGTGATTTGGTTTCAAAAACTTTTTGACATTTGAAGATTTCTGCAAGAATTGAATGTTTTCGACAAATTGGATGGCGAGCACTTGTGTTGTGTAAACTGCTCAGAAACCTTATTGTCAATCTAGCTAGGAAAGCCATCCATCCTCTGAATGCTCTAGCTCTCTAGTTTGTGGCTGTAAAGTTTCATGAGGCTGTGATTATCCTAGAGGTCATCACAGGTCATTTTTATACAGTGATACCCAATTTATGCAATTCCAAGACTGTTTTAGGACCCCAGTATGCAGAAATAATAACACATTTATACTGCATTCAAACAACTGCATGGTTTTTGCCCCAAACTGCATGTGATTATCATAAAGTGGGCATGTCTGTAAAGGGGAGACTCGTGGGTACCCATAGAACCCATTTACATTCACATATCTGGAGGTCAGAGGTCAAGGGACCCCTTTGAAAATGGCCATGCCAATTTTTCCTTGCCAAAATTTAGCCTAACTTTGGAGCGTTATTCCTGAAAAGCTAGCATGACATGACTAGCACAGGTTTGGAGCGTTATTTAACCTCCTTCACGACAAGCTAGTATGACATGGTTGGTAGCAATTGATTCATTAGGTTTTGTAGTTTCATATGATACCAATATCGTCATCTCTAGCTCTAAAACTGAACCTGCTACAGCCTGTGAAAGACAGTAAAGTCGGTCGGGATCATCTCATGGGTCTCAGAGGGTTAACATTGTTTTTTACTGCCGGGGTTACCGCCCAGAAAAGATGTGGTGAAATTTAAAGGCGGCTCATACAGAGTTTATAGAAATCTCCGGATTCAACTTGTCTGCTCAAGTTGAACATTTTTCGTGTCAGGAGAAAGAAATTGCAGCTAAATTGTATGAAGCGTCTTCAGTAATGGACCAGAGCAAAAAAAACAGAAACAATTTCCTGTCGAGTTTCAAAATCAGTCTGAGGGAAATGACTTTGTTTATGGCTGGAAGGCTTAAAGTGGAAAAACAATCCAGCAGTCAGATATATGTGCGGATAATGCAGTTGACCTCAGAGAGGTTCTGGCAAATAGTCAGATCAATCAATGAGGAGAGGCTGAACTCGGGACCTCGAGTGGAAATAAAGTTAGTCAGTTTGAGTCAGTCCCAGCTCTCTGCTGGAAGTCTCTGAAGTCTGGAACAGTGCCTGTGGACCGGCAGATATGGGTTTAAAAAAGAGAGGGTGCTGTATACTGCGTTCGTCAGTAGTATGCAGTATGAAACGGTTAAAGCGAATTATTAGAGGCGGCTCTTTCCCTCGCCGCTTCCTGCTGCGGAGTAGCCGGTCTGTGAGCGTCGCTGGCCGGCTGGCGAGCGAGCTACGCCCACGGGCAATGGTGGAGCTTTTCAACTCCAAAAAGACATAATAATGGACATTTGTGTTGTGATATTTAAACAAGGAAATAAAAGCCCCTCGTCTACAGACCGGTCTCTAGAGAGAGCTCCAGCCAGCTCACAGCGGTCTGTGAGCGTGACCGCCCGGCTGGCTGGCGAGGTAGCGACCCCGGCAGGTGCTAGCTAGCTGTCTCAGCAGTTTGTGGAGCTTCTAAACTCAAAAACGTTCAGAAGTGAATTCAGTGATGAAATAGCTACGAAAAATGTAAAAAACTAGTCGTTTTTGGCTGCTGTTGTTGTAACCGTAGCCTGTATTGTTCCAGCACTTTGCATTGTGGGATACAGTAGACGAGATAGACTGGTCTGATGCAAGAATTACTCATATCGATTAATGGATTATCAAAATAGTTGGCGATTAATTTAATAGCTGACAGCCAATCAATTAGTATGAGTTTGGTTTTAGTTTGAATCACACATCTAATCAGCAGTGGAAATGATCTATTTTATAGTATTCTCCACTAACGAGGGCTGATGAGGTAAAATAAGAGTTGAATCCTGTGGAAATGAGTCGGTTTTAATACGTTATTGTGGCCCACTAACAGGGTCCTCCTGTAGACAGCGTATGTTATGCCCTCTTGTTTGATACATTCAACATTTTTAATCTTGTAAATGATGAATTTCTTTCTGCCAGAAATTAATAAATGTGAGGCGTCTGTCAGTAGTTGAGAGCAGAGCGTAGTGAATGGATCCAGTAATCAGACTCTCTGCTCAGAGAGCAGCCAGATGAAATAACAAAGTTTGACACTGAAATTAAAAATCAGCAAGGACACTTGAAGAGCAGCGTGGCCCCTTCTGGTTAGAAATAATGAAAAAGATGTGTTATTGAATTTGAATTAATGGAAATGTGGGCTTAAAATTTGAATTTGAAGTATTTTGAATGATGTTCCACTGTTTGTGATCAGTGTCTGATAGATCAGTGAATCCATGTTTCTACAGTAGCCCAGAACGGACAAACCAAACTCTGGCTCTAGATAGAGACTTTCATGTTTTTACGTTACCTTTAGGCCACCGTAGTTCTCCGACTCGCTTGGGAAACTGCAGTTACGTGAGCTGCAGAGTGTGGCTGGCGTTACGAAGGTTTTGCACCCGGTGGCTCACGTTACCTCAGTCTTTGAAAGGGAGGAGTGAGCACAGGGGTACTCAGTTGGTTGCAATCTGCAACCACACCACTAGATGTCGCCAACTCCTACAGACTAACTTTTCCTTTAAAGAAAACTAGCTCAACGTGAACTCTTTGGTTCACACTGAAATATTTCAACAACTATCTGAAGGAGTTCCATGAAATTTGGTGCAACCATTCATGTTCCTCAGAGGATGAATCCTGCTGACATTGGTGATCCTCTGACTTTTCCTTCAGCGCCACCATTGGGTCATATTTGTTTATTATGATAAAATACCTGCAAAACTGACAGCATTCCCATCGACCTCAGCTGTACTTGCTCATTGCTAATGCTAGGCAATGTTAGCATGTTAACATGCTAAACTAAGATGTTGAACATAGTAAACATTTTACCTACTAAACATTAGCATCAATGAACGTATATCGCTAAGTAGTGAAAGTCAATTGTTTGTTCCATTGCAACATCAGTAGCCCAGCAACAGAGTTATGCTTCCACCATTCTGGACTGGAAGCGACTACCAGACGCCAGTAAAACGTCCGCTTAAAAAGTGCCGGACAAAAATAAAACAAAATTATTTCTATCCTATTATCATAATCTACTGAGGTGACCTGTGTTGAACAATAGAATATCATAAATATAATAAGCGTTTTCAGTCCAAAATGGCGGCAGCGGCTGTTAAAAACACCAGTTTTGTCTCTTTTCTTCTACAGTATATACTCTTTGTTAGCATGTTAACATCGCTATTGTGAATGTGAGCATGTTAGCATCCTGACATTAGCATTTAGCTCAAATGCAGTACAGTCTCACAGCATGGCTGTAGACTGTACACTCAACTTTAACTTGTGAAATTGAGCTAAATCACTGCAATATTTGAATGACACAACACAGAAGCAAGTTGTCTCTCACTCGAGGGCAACATCAGGCGACTCTGCTCCTTGTTCCACTTTCTCTCTGCACTCTTACGAACCCTGATAACAAATATAATATGTAAAGTTTAATAAAGGAATCAGCCCAAGAATTGAAAACAAAGTTTAAAAGTAAGAAGGCAAATACACTAAGAGGCAGAAGCAGCTTTTTATTCTCAGGAGAAACATTTAGAAACCTCTTAAATAGATGTGTTCTAGGATAACCTGGTGTTTGGCTGCAACCTCTTTACACTCAGGAGGACGTCCTAAAGATTCACGGCCTGGATATCAGGCTGTGGAGTGTCACCAGTGATGCAGTGCAGCATCACCTCCACTCAGTCTTGTAGGACTCTATAGTGCATTAATTAGGGTGCAGGTTCCCTCAGGGCTCCCTGACAGAATCCCAGTAGATTCGCAGCAACATGAACGATGGTTTAATTTAACTATTACTTGTGTTTCTTTCAGTACGCAGTATTTTAGAAAGATTTACTCTACTTTCTAGCTCGAGTAAACATGTATCCTCTGAGGTTTTTATTTCAGAAAGTGAGGAATGTTTCCTATTCAGCTCTAATAAATAGGAATATGTTCTCAGATTTATTATTTCCTTCCCTCTCTCTCTTTCTAATCGCTGTTCTGGGAAACCTTCAGCTGCTCCGGCGTTTGATCAACGCTGAGCAGCGAGTTAGCCTTTGTGATGATGTGATTGGATTTTTTAAATGTGGTTCAGGGTCTTCATGTTGAAATGGCAGGTTGCTCCCTGAATGCCCTGAATCATTGATGAGATACTGCTGCAGTCAGAGAGTGAGCACACAGCAGGAGGCGCTTCATTATTCACGTCAGGAGGGATGAAACCAACGTTGCTGTTTGGAGGTCTGAGTCAGAACCTGCTGTGGTTTCTTTCCTTTACAGGAGGTCCAGGAGTTCACGACCCCTGTGAGAGGGAACCCACAGACGTCCTGTCTGACCTCAGCGCCCAGCAGGCGGACGCCATCACACACAGCGCGCAGGTCAGTCCACTTTACCCATCAGCCCCCTCTGCTGCTCTCAGCGTCTTCTTCTTCTTCTTCTATTTCTTCTTCTGCAGAGATTAATGTAGAATCTGAAGCCAATAGAAACTGAATTCTTGATTCTCTAAGTGTTTACATCAGCAGAGTTTTGACGATAGGTAGGTAGGTAGGTAGGTAGGTAGATAGATAGATAGATAGATTAGATTTGTTGGTTGGTTGGTTGGTTGGAGGTAGGTAGATGTGGCAGGTAGGTAGATAGGTAGGAAGGTAGGTAGGTAAGTAGGTAGGAAGGTAGGTAGGAAGGAAGGAATGTAGGTAGGTAGGTAGCTAGCTAGCTAGGTAGGTGGAAGGATAAACAACTTATTTTACCTGCCGTGCTGTGTGATTTGAAAAACATTCGCAGCAAAAAAAAGGGGCGACTTTTAAACATGTTTTTCCAGCCGCTCCTTTAACCACTATAGTCACAGCCGTGGATCAGCCAGCTGCTTTTAAACGTCATCGACTCGAGACAAGAGCGTCTTCAGTTAAGTGTGCTGAAAGATGAAGGTACGGTTACCTGTTAGGTCAACACCAGTTGGCGTTCTAACCAACACATCCGTCTAAACAAAATCTTCTTTCACAGTTTCACAGAAAAACTTCTCTCCGTGCTCTGCCTGAAGAATATTTTCTTTCCTGGTTCCAAAAAAAGTATTGGTATCTTGAAATATCTATGAGCAGTATATTCCCCTAGAAAGTGAACCTCAGGGCTGGATTTAGCAGAAACAGCTCCAAGGTCTGAGGTAAAGCCTTCTCTCAACGATTAGTCAAAAGGATTCAAACAACCAACCAGCAGTATTTCACCTGTTTCAGAGAGATAGTGGCTCCTGCTGCTGTAGGTCTGCTAGTTTGACGAGATACTTTTGTTTTTAATTTACTGGAGGTTTAATGCCTTGCTCCAGGGCACTGTGACAGTAGCTGTTCAGGAAGATGGGAGTGTTTCCCATCTCCGCTCCGGGGACGTGGACATTAAAAGCTTCCATTAACCAGCCATCGTCTCTGGCTTCCGGGCCACAGCTGTCCAGGTTTTAACGGGTCCCTCCCAAAGGTGATGAAGTCACTCACAAATAAAATATTTTGAATCAAGTCTGGGATGAAAAAAACATTTAAACTGGAGCTGCTCAGTCTTTAATAAACAGAGATTTGTGAAAACTAAGGCTGTCAAAGGTTAAAGCGATAATAACACTTTAATGCAAATTTGTTTTAACGCCACTAATTTCTTTAACGCAACTTGTGATTTTTAGATTGTAGCGGCACAGTTTTAAAGATAGTGAAGATACTGGTATCATATGAAACTAGAAAGCCTAATGAATCCATTGGTACCAACCATGTCATACTAGCTTGTCGGGAAGGAGGTTAAATAACGCTACAAACAAAAAGTGAAGTCACATGTCATTGGTGTTAAAGTCGAAGTCGAGTCTAAAGTCATCAAATAATTTGTGCCTTGAGTCTACACCTCTGACTCAGACATTTGTGACAAAGAGTCCAAACAAACCAAACAAGCTCTAAACTAAATTATTAATTTCACAAAACAAACATTATAAACATTATATCGGCTTCATCGTGAGCGGGAATCACTGTGAACTGAGAATAATGTCAAAGTTATCGTCATAATAATGTTTTTCAAATTAGTTTTAACGCCCCTAATTTCTTTAACGCAATTGATCTTTCAGAGGTTGTAGCGGGCTCATATGAAACTAGAAAACGTAATGAATCCATCGGTGCCAACCATGTCATACTAGCTTAGACGCGAAGGAGGTTAAATAACGCTCCAAACTTACTCTAAATTTTGGCGAGGAAAAACTGTCTTGGCCATTTTCAAAGGGGTCCCTTGACCTCTGACCTCCAGATATGTGAATGTAAATGGGTTCTATGGGTACCCACGAGTCTCCCCTTTACAGACATGCCCACTTTATGATAATCACATGCAGTTTGGGGGCAAGTCATAGTCAAGTCAGCACACTGACACACTGACAGCTGTTGTTGCCTGTTTGCCATGTTATGATTGGAGCATATTGTTTTATGCTAAATGCAG
This sequence comes from Hozukius guyotensis, assembly GCA_916700995.1. NCBI lineage: Eukaryota > Metazoa > Chordata > Actinopteri > Perciformes > Sebastidae > Hozukius > Hozukius guyotensis. Next base: position 20,034 of record CAKALU010045478.1, read on the forward strand.
TACCTGTGAGGGTTTCTGGACAATATCTGTCATTGTTTTGTGTTTTTAATTGATTTCCAATAATAAATATATACATACATTTACATAAAGCAGCATATTTGTCCACTCCCATGTTGATAAGAGTATTAAATACTTGACAAATCTCCCTTTAAGGTACATTTTGAACAGATACAAAATGTGCGATTAATCAAAATTTAATATTTTAATCGATTGACAGCCCTAGTGAAAACACAAATTCAAGTTGTGAATGCATACTCTAAGTATAGTTCAGGAGCAGAGTTTCTCTCTGTAGGTGAGTTAATGTGAAGCCACAGATGTGTTCTGACTTTAGTCTTTTTACATAACTTGCAGTAAGTCTGTAATTTGAGCTGCTGCTTTATGGACGTTGTCTTTACATCCCCCCCTCCCCGCTGAGCATTATAAAACTTCCCTTCCTGTTTTCCTGCTATTAAAGCAGCCGCAGACTCTTACTTTAACCGAGCGTAATCACTCGCTGGGCCTCCTCAGCCGTGCGACTCGTGAGACCTTGAAACATCCCACCGGGGAGCACTTCCACGCCGCCCACTGCACCAAAGTCAGCGGTTTCTTTCAGGGAAAGCGGATGAGCGACGCGACGCTCCCCCCCTCACCATCACACTGATTGAAGGAGGGTTATTTAAAGAGAGTCCTCGGCCACCCCGGTGAAGCCCCGAGCCCTCACGTCAGCACTATAAATAGCTGAGTGGCCGCAGAAGCCCGGACTCTGACCTCGGATAAGCAGCCCCTCAGTGCTGCGCCGGCTTGACGAACTGGCAGCCTAATTAACCGCCTAATGAGCGTGGGAACACTCTTCGACGCTTACACCCACACCAACACTACCACCACCACCACCACCACCGCCGCTGCTGTTACTGCTCAGCACAGAACTACAAAGTCTGCCCCCGGGTGGAAAATATGAAGACATCCTCACATTCATACTTTCTGCTCTTTGTGTTGCTCTCTGGGAATATTTTTCTTTCTTTTCCTGCTCCGTTTGTGCCCACTGAGTGTTTATTCCTCCCCTCTATTATGCATGAAGTTTCTCCCAACAGAATTAGTCGGTTTACACAAACGTCAGGCCGCTCGCTCACAAGTTTCCCCGATAATTAAACCGCATTGATCGGAGAATAAATGATATCTCGCTGCCTGCTCTCCTCTGAGTGCAGACTTCTGTTGCTTTACCAATACAGTGATGTGCCCTTATTCTGTCTGCTCTGTGTGTGTGTGTGTGTGTGTGTGTGTGTGTTTCAGCATGCGTTACGCCTCCTAGCCTTTGGACAGCTTTACAAGGTCTTGAATATGGATCCTCTCCCCACCAGCAAGCCCTCACCGAGGCTGTTAGAAGGTGTGTGTTTTCCGTTCATGTGTTTGTGTATCATTTCTATTTTCTGTGTGTATCCATGTGCGTCTGTATTTGGATTCCTCGCTGTAAAGCAGCTCGTATCCTCTTCTGTTGAAACACACTGTGGTAAAAGATAATGGTGTGTTTAGGTGACGTGTGATGTTTCCAGGTGATGATCAGTGTGTTTGTTTGCAGGCGGCTGTCAGAAGAGGCTTCGGGAGGACGTCGGGTCAGATGACAGAGACTTCATCAAAAGGATGAAAGGTGACTTTGAGCTATCGACTCGCTTGTTTCAAAGAATCTCAGTTTGCTCGGATGATTGTGTTCTTTACAGCGGACTAGTGAAGAATACAAAGAGCTAGAGGCAGACTGGCCGATAGGAGCCTCAAATGAAACGCTGTGTTTAGGGCTGTAGCGTCACACATGATTCAAATATGTTGAATATATCTGGATTAGGGCTGTCAATCGATTAAATTATTTAATCACACATTTTTTTTTCTGTTCAAAATTTACCTTAAAGAGAGATTTTGTCTAGTATTTAATACTCAAATATGCTGCTTTATGCAAATGTATGTATATATATATTATTAATTATTATTAACATAAAACAATGACAGATATTGTCCAGAAACCCTCACAGGTACTGCATTTAACATAAAAAATATGCTCAAATCGTAACATGGCAAACTGCTGCCCAACAGGCAACAACAGCTGCAGGGGACCCCTTTGAATATGGCCATGACAGTTTTTCCTCGCCAAAATGTGGCACAAGTTTGGAGCGTTATTTAACCTCCTTCTCAACAAGCTAGTATAACATTGTTGGTACTAATGGATTCATCAGGTTTTGTAGTTGTATATAATACCAGTATCTTCAAAACTGAGCCTGCTACAACCTAAAAATCACAAGTTACGTTAATACGTCAAAGAAATTTGTGGCGTTAAAACAAATTTGCGTTTACTTTGACAGCCCTAATATTTTTTTTTGTGTACGCAAACTACGTGGTTGTCAACAAAAAACGATTTGCGGTACTGTATGTTAAACGTGTGGGTCGAAATTACTCACAGAGAAGCAAGTGGCATTACATTTGGTGACGAGTGCATTATGACTTGTTTAGGACTCAAAACTCAAAGTTTAGGACTCGGCACACCAAGCCGACATCAAAGATCCAGCGGCGATGAAACCCGCCAGTTGCGTCGCCTCACGTCTCCTTTGTCTTGGCCGACAAGTTGCACTCAAACACACCGCAAAGATGACAGCCGACGGCCAGTTAGCACGTACGTTCTGCGTCTGCGTGAGAGGAAATAACTCTCCACACCAGCAGGCGGCGGTAGTCTGTGTTCATCATTCAAAAAGGGAAACAAAAAGAACAGGAAGACCGAGGACGGCGGATACACAAGCTGTACATGAAACACTCTCACTCACCACTTAGCTTCATTCCAGATGTTCATGTCGCTGTGAAAATATCTGGAATGATCAGATGAGATGAAGATGAAGAATGAGAAGAGCCTTCTGTGTTTGTCCTCTTGACTTTACTCATTTTCTTGCTTTCCTCACGTCCGTTTCTCTTCTCGTGCACTGATTTGTTTAAGCTGAACAGCCAATCAGAGTGATTTCTCTCACCGACGAGCTCCGCCACCGATTCAACATGCTGAATCGGCCGAAAAACCTCCGACACAGGCAGACTAAAGCCGACGGTGCGGGACATACCGCAAAAACTGACAGACGCTCACCGACGGCCCAAAACTGCCGTCCCCCAGTGCTCTAAATGCTTTTTATGATGATGATGATAAGACTGAAAACTGTGAATTTTCAGCAGAATATTACATGTAAGCAGCACAGTATTGGGTGTCGGGTCTTTGGTATATTAGAAACATCACGTGGAGGCCGACAGGAGGAAACTAAGCGTTCCTCTCTTAACAGCAGATAAGTGGATAT
>CAKALU010045481.1:0-39393 GCA_916700995.1 Hozukius guyotensis
GTAATGATCATTTTCACCGGGTCTCACCTTCTTAGACTACAAAAAGAGCAGGTGTTTTTCATATTTCCTATTAAATTGTACATTCATTTCATTAATGTGCTTTCTGTTAGGGCACAATTACCGCAGCTGTTGTCCAGTATTAAAATGTCACCTATGAAATAAACAGGTTAAATTAACTTAATTAAAGCTTAGCGCCTTTTCTCAGCATATCTTAATCCTTTCTATTGCAGGTGGTCGGCCTTGGACCTGCAGAGGAAGGAAACGGCTGAGTCTCTTGATAAGTGCAACCAGCGCTCATGTCTTAATCATCAGAATAAAAAGGAAATGGGGGCCTTTGAAGGGGGATTTAATCCTCTTGACTGAATCTGACATTTTTAAAATATGGAGTAAAACAGTACAAATGTACCATATTAAAGCACAGATTAGTAAGAGGCAGCAGTTATTTGTCAGGTCTACGACTGAAGAGCAGAAGAGACGACATAAAGGACGCCTCACAGGGTCGGCGTGGATAGACGTGACCTGCACCTTCACGGTACAACGGCCCGCTGAGGACAACCTAACAAAAGAGACAGCACAATATGACAGCCAGCGGAGTCAAACCAAACAAGCAGGTTAAAGAATATCCTTCACCTCAAAAAAACTAAAGGAAATAAAACACATTGTCTGGATCTGCACATGGTTCAAGAGGGATTTAAGGACACGGCCTACATCATCAGCCCGGATAAAAACACGACTCCAAGGACAATTATGTCTTGTGTGGATTTTCCTTTGAGCAAACACAAACATAGCAAGTGAAGGAATGTTCTTTTGATAAAATGTTTGCTTTAATTTTATTTAATCGGTCCGGGTGTTTCACAAGCACTTGACTTGCTAGTTCAATACTACTGACTCTTACCTGCATTTACTCCTGGGTTATCATTGCTCATTTTACGGTGTCATTATAAATCATGCATTTAAGCCACCCCCGTACACTTGGAAGAGAGACTGCTGTTTGAAATGAACCCCTTGTTGTGCTTGGGAGCTGAAACATACATCAAAAATCCTGATACGTCTTAGCACTTAAAAAAATACACAAATGATGTTCCTTTGTGTCCTTTTGTGTAAATAGTGATTCAACATGAGAACAATCAGAGGATTGATGACAAATTTTGACAAAAGCATTGTAATTATTGTATTTATATGTAAAAAAAACAAAACAAAGTCTCTTCTCTTTTCCCCCCCTGGTGAATCCCTCACAACGACACACAACAAGGCACAGGTTCACTGTAAGTTCAACACATGGAAAGAGTAATAGCACATTTTCATTTGGTAATAGAAACTCCAGTTTGTGACACATTCATAACGCATAGACAAGACCTTCAAATCAGCTACACGGTAGACTCACGAATGCTGACCTAATTGCCATGTAAGCTTTCATATAAAGTGTCATTTCTGACATTGCGGGGGAAAAATGTGTCATTTTAGAGAGCTAATATTTCCCTTTGTCTATGCACGCTCTTATGTCCACGAGCCACCAGTTAACAAGGGTCCGCTGTGTGCAGGATGAAACGGCATCAAAGCCTGAGAATTTGATTTTTACTAGGCTTGTCAGTCCCTCTCCTCTCTAGAAAATACACTTTACTGTGATGTGAAGGAGACAGAATCCCCCTAAAATATAAATTTAGATCCTCAGGCTGCATCTGCTGACTTTTAATACAGCTCACCTTCGAACAGCTGGTGCAAGTTACGAAGGATAGATTAAAATAATTTATGCATGGCCCCGAATATTGTGTTTTTTTATAAAAACTTCGGCTTCCACGTATGAAATGAGACAGACTAAAGAAAAGCACAACAATCTTATTTTTTGCTCATGATTTGGACGTTGACGCGCCACCTTCAGTATTGTGGATTTGCTGTCTCATGGTTTATTTTAGTATTAGTATCCATCTGTTCTGTTGTACATTAACTGGATCACAGGAGGGAGTCGCCGCACCTCTAACGACAGCAGCTATGACGCTGAACACTGTAACAAAGTTATTCTACACCTCGCATAATAGAATCTCTCCTCTACTTGATAAATCATCCGTCTAGTGCAATACACACAGTGGTGGCTCTTATCTAACATTGCCCGGCAGAAGTAGCTGGAGATAATTTAAACACTGAGCCTTTGTACCGTTGCCAGATTATCTCTGTGCACCCCCCCTCTTCATCACACACAACCCAAAATACACTGCTGCAGTATGAAAACTTACAAAGACGTTACAGCCTCTCGGGCTCATCAGCCGGGGAAACCGTGCTATTACATATTTCACCTGGAATATGATAAGATACACATTCAGACAATGGCTGTATTGTATCTCTCATCAGACTGGCTGTTTTCATTGACTGCATGATATTACACTGCACAGGGACCGGCCATGGAGATCACAGACTGTCTTTGGGTTTGTTCTACTCTTCAACTTGCCTCCCATTATTTATTAACGATCAAATTTAATATATTTATTTATGTATTTATTTCAAGTGTGGATGTGCAATTGAATCATAGCAGTGTTTGCCCTTAAATCTGTATTTTCCAAACTGCTCTCTAAAAAAAAGCATGCCCACATACGGTATAGTGTACACACATGGATTATCATACGGATCAATAATGGGGTAGTGCTACCAACAGGCAGACACACACACACCATCTTCTTTATAGCATTGCTGTTTACCTAATGGTGCCTTCAAATGAAACTCGTGAGCTTGTATTTACAACATGGGAAGTCGTGTACAAGATATGCTTCGCGTTCAAAGTCGTGAGGACACTGCTGCTAAGCAACGGCAATATTAACGTTACTGTCGGCGTCTAGAAGCCACAGAGGCTAACAATTTAGTAATCTAGCAAGCGAGTAATATAATGCAGTAAATGCAAAGGCATAATGACAGAGGAAAAAGATGAGGCTGTTGGGAATATAAACATTTTCCTCAGACATATTATAAAATTACGAAGAAAAACAATATACAACTAAAATCATAATATATTAACTTATAATGCACTGAAAACTTCCATGGCCGCCGCCATTTCTGACAACGTCAACAAACACGTCACAACTCGTGAACTCGGAGCTTTCAGAAACTTTCCACTTACGAGGTTGTGAAAACCACAAGAGGGGGGCGTTCATATAAACTCGTCTCGTGAACACGGTAAACACGACCCCATTTGAAGGCACCATATGTTCTACTTATGAGGTCATTATCGTCTGTTGATCTGAATCCACCTGAAATGTTTTTAGCGCTGAAACAAATTCCAAAATGACAAAACACCAGCGTGTAAAAGTCTTAATATGAACACTACAGGTTTTCTTGAAATTGAGTATGTTGTATATAATTTACTTTTCAAGTCAAACTAAATTCCCGCTCTTGTAAACGTTGCTCTTGGGAAGATGCAGGCAAACAAACGTAATTTTACAGGTCAGCATGTGGTCGGATTGGTGAAATAGATTCTGTGGTGTCCTGAAGCAGCAGAGCGATTCAAAAGGGCTTCAACTTGAAAATGATGTTACAGTGTTGTCTGATATCTGATTTGAAATGTTTCTGACTTTGACAGATGATGTATCAAGCAATATCTAATACTCACAAAGAATTAGTCTACTAGAACCGACCTACCTACAGTATACATCAACTTTAGCAGTGCAGGTTATTCAGTATTTAATGTCAGTTAATGAGCATTACCCTCTGAGGGGCTTCTCTAAGGCACAATACACACAAGTCCTCTCTTTTCCTCATCTCCACTGTCATCCCCCCAGCCTCATGTGATTCACATTTTATGCATGTGACTCTTAAGGTTGTTTATTTGCCACAGCAATTCTGTCTCAGAGAAAGATGTTAGTTGAATCAAGAGAAATAAATACCTGAGAAGAACCTCACCTGTGCTGGAGTATTGTGTCTGTACACTGGACGTCTTTACACTGTGTGTTGTGCTACGTGTGTTTCAAACATCTGACACATTTGATATTGTCTTGAATTCACCAGTGTTTTTATAAAATTTGTGTCCTGTCCTATTAGTAAGAACTAGCTAGTTTCAAACTAATGATTTACTGGCTACATCAGGTTGCAAAATTAACACATAAGGATCATCATAGCCAGTAAAAACTTTAGTAATATGTAAATCAGTCATAAATTAGTTAGCTAAGCTAGCTGTAAAAAAAACCCTCACAAAAACAGTTAAAGGAGCCAAATTATATATTAAAGCATGTGCTAATCCTTTGTAAATGTCTTTGTTTTATTTATAAAGGCATCACCTTTCAGTGATACCGTAGGAGCTGTAATCACTTTTTGGTATATGGAAAACTATATTTTATGGGTTGCATTGGCCCTTTAAAGGTATTTTAACAGGTAAAAAGGACTGGGTGGGTTATAATCTGTCAAATATAACTCTCATGATTTAAATCAAGTCATTTTGAGGCATAAATAACCTTTCGGTGACACAGGAGGAGCTGTAATCACTTTTTTGGACCACCGGAAACTGTCAAGCATGTTATTATAGAGTGCAACAAATATGACGAAGAAAGAAGGGAATTGTTATCAGGAGTAGATGATGGAAATATTACAATGGGGAATCTGCTAGGAAAGACATCTAAGAAAGTATACAATCTTCTAATTATCTAATTAATTACTTAAAGGGATTGTTTGTAACTTTTTACAGGTATAAATCACCCGGGTCGGTGTCCCATGCGCGCTCGCCGCGCGCTCGCGTGTGGCTACGCTGTTCAGACTCAGACTCCAACACAAACTACACGGAAGCACCAAAACCGCAAAGTTCTATCTAGTGAAGCCCGTCTTGCAAAACAGTGTTGGCCGCGGTCGGAGGACGCGGGGGAGACCGTAGCTTTGGTCTCCAGGGCCGGAGTCTCTGCTCCTCTGCTCCTCTGCCTGCTTGCCTTCACTCAGCTCGCTCTACCTCACGTGCATGCGCCCACACTACACACTGCAGAAGAGTTAGTAGCTCTGAGAATATCTAGTGAATGTACAGTGGACGTTTGTGCAGAAATAACTGCAGCAGCTCCTCCAGACCAACAAAGGTTTTCCGTGTCTTGTGAAGTGACGGGGCTCCGCAGCGAGAAATGTTATCGTCTCTGACCGGGTGCCGGTGTCTCCCTCCGGCTGCGGTCGGGAGGCTGAGGCAGGAAAAGCCAACACTAGGATCAGCAGTGATTCATGGAGAGACCTTCGTCTGGTCAGCTAACATTACTGCTAAGCAGGTGAAATATAGAGTGATATTGTGGTTTTAGCTGACATGTGTCGCCTCACTGTTTTGAGCGATGCTCGTTCATGTCTATTTAGAGCAAGCAAGCGCGAGCCCGACGCTGACTTTCGTTGATTTAACGGCCACAGGTGTCGCTGTTAACAAGCATTTCTGATTCTTACAAACAGTTCCTTTAAGGGCAACAGGAATAATGGAGAGAATTTAACTATTATTATTATTATTATTATTATTATTATTATTATTATTATTATTATTTTTTATTTTTTATTTTTTATTTTTTTATTTTAATTTAATTTAATCGATTTATTTATTTATTTTTTTCCTGCCAATCTACTGCTCCACACTCAAGTCCAGTAGGTGGCGGTAATGCACCTATAAGCTGGTTTGCCAACCGCCAATAAACACCCGTTTCGAGGGTGTCCTGTATCTAGTAGGTGTGTCCTGTAGTACTGTGGAACCACACCTGTGTCATTAATAAACCTGATTCAGAAAGACTAGACGTGTGGAGATGTAAAAGGACAAAGGTCTGGAAGAAAAACAAGCACAAAGAACCGGAGTTTCTAGTGAATAATGAGGTCAGTTTGAGGCTGAACGGCCAAAACAACACAAACACGTGGCTGCGTCCATTGCTAGCTAGCATACAGCTAACTTATGCTAACTAACGTCTTTGGCTGTTTGTTTGTGGCGACTAAACAAACGACTCAGCGGCCAATGTTGCCCAAATTATGTTGAAATGAGTTAAAGGTTATTGTGAGAAGGAACATGGCTTTTTATATCGCTTTTGTAATACTTTCCCTGCTGTTATTGTCAGAGGAAATCAATGCCACCTGTGGCTGAGCACACCAAGCAGCATACAGGCTCACCACCTATCTCTGTTATTGACTCACATTAAATGCTTAAATGTGTAACGTTGCTCTTGTAAGCAGAATTATCTCGTCGTTTTTAGGAGGCAGAAACATGCTAGTAATGGCATATCAGTTTGTGGATATAGGTTAGCTATATTGATAGTTTTTTACAGTGGCTAATTAACCCCTGTTTGGTCTGTAACCCATTTCATTATAGCATTGTGATTACTGGAATGATTCTGGACCATATTACACACAACATGTCACGTTGGTAGATAAATAGATACACTGAATGTGAAATACATTTGACTGTGCAACATATCCTTTGATGCAATATATACCTCAAGTGCAACTACCTTTGTTTACATTTTATTTATTACATCTACCCTACCTATTTTACAAGTGCAATTACCTCTGTTTACATTACATATATTTTCACCTATTTTATTCCTCAAGTGTAATACCTCTGTTTATATTTATTTATTACGTCTACTTTACCTGTTTTATTTGCTTTATAACTGTGTGTGTTTTACCTGCCTCGTTTAGTCTTGTCAAGTATTTGTTTTAAAGCACTGACCAGAAGTGGCAACTGTGAGTCTAGTTGTATTTAATACAATGACAATAAAGCTTTCTATTCTATTCTAAATAATAAGTGAAGGTACCCAAGCTGTGCCATATTGGAGGGGTCCGAGTGTGTGCCAATGCCAAAGACTAAAAAACAAAACTCTATCAGAACAAAGTCAAACCCACTCTTTTCCAATACGATCTTCTACCACTTCACATCATGACTGATTATTCATAGATTTAATTATTCCACCACTGTATCTGGCAGGAACATAGTTGTGTGCATGTCTTTCTTCTTGTTAAAACAGGTGATTTAATTTTGTCACACACTTTTAGATATGTGGCCTCAGTGGATGGCATCTAAGAAGAAGAGAAACCTTGTACAGACCAACTGAGACAGCATCTTCTCTGTGCTGAAACTCTGAGGTAGGATATTTTTCTCATAACCAGCTGAGTTGTGTTTAGTATTGTTGAATATGGAAAGCATACAATTTAATACATACATAATATAGTAAGTCGAAAAAAGTCACAGTATAATATCTTGAAAAAGTCCTAGTATATTATGTCGAAAAAAAGTCATAGTATATAGAAAAAACGTCCTAGTATAATATGTCGAAAAAAGTTATAGTATAGTATGTCGAAAAAAAGTCATAGTATGGTATGTCGAAAAAAAGTCATAGTATGTGTCGAACAAAAGTCCTAGTATAGTATGTCAAAAAAAAGTCCTATTAAAGTATGTAGAAAAAGTCATAGTATGTCGTAAAATTTCATTAAAAAAACTAATAGTATAGTATGTCGAAACATTTGACGAAAAAAAGTAATATTATAGTATTTCGTAATTTATTTTTAACAAAAGTCATAATATAGTATGTCGAAAAATGTCATGAAAAATAAGTCATAGTATAGTATGTTGTAAAAGAAAAGTCATAGTTTGTCGAAAACTTTCACGAAAAAAGTCATAGTATAGTATGTCGTAAAATTTCACGAAAAAAGTCATAGTATAGTATGTCGTAATATTTCATGAAAAAAAAGTCATAGTATAGAATGTCGAAAAATTTCATGAAAAAAAGTCATAGTATAGTATGTCGTAAAATTTCATTAAAAAAATTATTGTATAGTATTTCGACAAATTTCATGGCAAAAAAAGTCAGTATAGTATGTTGAAAATTTACATGAAAAAAAGTCATAGTATAGTATGTCGAAAACATTTCATGAAAAAAGTCATAAAGCATGTCAAAATTAAAAAAAAAGTCATAGTATAGTATGTCGAAAAGTGTCATGAAAAAGTCATATTATAGTATGTCGTAAAATTTCACAAAAAAGTCATAGTATAGTATGTCGAAAAATTTGATGAAAAGTCATAGTATAGTATGTCGAAAAATTTGATGAAAAAAAGTCATAGTATAGTATGTTGAAAAAATTTGATGAAAAAAAAGTAATAGTATAGTATGTTGTAAAATTTAATAAAAAAAAGTCATAGTATAGTATGTCGAAAAAAAGTAATAGTATAATATGTCGAAATATTTCATGCAAAAAGTCATAGTATAGTATGTCGTAAAATTTCATTAAAAAAATTAATTGTATAGTATTTCGACAAATTTCATGGCAAAAAAAGTCAGTATAGTATGTTGAAAATTTACATGAAAAAAAGTTATAGTATAGTATGTCGAAAGATTTCATGAAAAAAGTCATAAAGCATGTCAAAATTAAAAAAAAAAAAAAGTCATAGTATAGTATGTCAAAAAGTGTCATGAAAAAAAGTCAAAGTATAGTATGTCGTAACATTTCATGAAAAAAGTCATAGTATAGTATGTCCTAAAATTCATAAAAAGTCATAGTACAGTATGTAAGAAATAATTGAAAAAAAGTCGTAGTATAGTATCTTGAAAAAATTTCATGAAAAAAAAGTTATAGTATGTTGTAAAATTTAATAAAAAAAGTCATAGTATAGTATGTCGAAAAATTTCATGAAAGAAAGTCAAAGTATAGTATGTTGAAAAATGTCATGAAAACAGTCATAGTATAGTATGTCGTAAAATTTCATTAAAAAAAGTAATTGTGTAGTATTTCGACAAATTTCATGGGGAAAAAAAGTAATAGTATGGTATGTTGAAAAATGGCATATGTCAAAAAGAAAATTGAAAAAAAGTCATAGTATAGTATGTTGTAAAATTTCATCAAAAAAATTAATTGAATAGTATTTCGACAAATTTCATGGCAAAAAAAGTCAGTATAGTATGTTGAAAATTTACATGAAAAAAAGTCATAGTATAGTATCTCGAAACATTTCATGAAAAAAGTCATAGAATTTCATAAAAAGTCATAGTATAGTATGTAATAGAATTTCATAAAAAGTCATAGTATAGTATGTAATTAAGTCAAAGCACATTAGATAAGATTCAACTTTATTGTCATTGCACAGAGTACAGGTACTGAGACAACGGAGTTTACTGATTTTTGCACTTCTGGTTAGATGCTTAAGTGCAGAGTATATACAGAATAACATATGGAATAAATATAATTGAAATATACAGTATGAACATGGCAGTATAAGTAGAAAAAGTATAGTGTAATTTCAGTAATACTAATAGTTACAGATTAAACAGCTGGAGGTACAATATGAATGCAGTGATTACACTATAGATCCGATATGTACTGTATAGACGTTGGACACCCTCAATGGCAGGAAGTGGAGAACCGGCGATGCATTGGGCAGCTTTCACCACCGTCTGCTGTGCTTTCTGATCCGAGACAGAGTAGTTGTCATACCATACTGTGATGCAGTTGGTGAGGATGCTCCCAATTGCACAGCAGTAGAAGTTCATCAGAATCTGATAATGATAAGATAACAAAAACAGACAGATGAACTTTATTCACTCTCCTCAAGGGGAACAGACCCTGGAGACTTAAGTATAGCATGTTATGAAAAATAAAAATTATAAAAACTCCTAGCAAGCAATAAAAATGTCACGAAAAATGGTATAAAAGTCACAGTATAGAATGTCAAAAAAAATTAAAAAACTTGTGGAATAGTATTTAAAAAAAATAAAAACAAATGTCATAAAAATAGAAAGTCATAGTAAAGTATGTCTAAATTGTTTTTAAAAAGTTGTAGTATAGTCTGTCGTAAAAAAGTTATAGTGTTGTATGTCGAATATTAAAAGTCATAGTAGTTTATCGGAGAAAAAAAAAAGAAAGTCATAGTATGATGTTGAAATGTTTTAAAAAGTTATAGTACAATATGTCTGGAAAAGAAAAAAGTCATAGTACAGTATGTCGAATCTTTTTTTTTTTTTTTAAGTCATAATATAGTTTATCGGAAAAAAAAAAGTCATAGTACAGTATGTCAAAAAAAAAAAAAAAAATGTCAAAGTTCAGTATGTTGGAAAAATAGAAAAGTCATAGTACATTATGTCTGAAAAATAAAAAAAAGTCAGTATTTTGAATATTAAAAAAAGATCATACTATAGTTTATCGAAAAAATTAAAGTCATAGTATAGTATGTCTAATTTTTTTTTTTTTAAAAGTCATAGTATAGTATGTTGAAAATTAATAAAAGGCCATAGTATAGTATGTCGAAAAAAGTCATAGTAGTATGTCAAATAAATTAAAAAAAAGTCGTAGAATCGTAATTAAGAAAAAAAGTCAAAGTACAGTATGTTGAAAAAAGTAAGTTTGTCGAATATTAAAAAAAGGTCATAGTATAGTGTGTTAAAAAAAAGGTATATTACAGTATGTCTAAAGTTGTAGAATAGTATGTAAAAAAAGGTCAAAGTCGTAGTATAGCATGTTGAAAAAAAGAGTCATAAAAAAGTCACAGTATTTCGAGTATAGTAGGTCATAAAAAATGTCATGATATACTACACATTTCCTTTGCGGTCCTCAGTCATCAAAACTTTGAGAAAGCCTGTTGTAGTTGTATTTGATGTTATGCAAATTCTTACTTTTAGAGTTCCCTCTCACCTTTTCTCCCCAGATGAGTGCAGAGTTCCAGATAAAAACTGAAGACGACGGAGTTTCTTCACTCACTTCATCCACGTAGTCTTCTTCTGCTGTATGAATGTATTCAGAGGTTCATCAGTGGTCATTCAGGGTCACATTTTCAATAAAAAAAATTAATCAATATTTGTGGTTTTCTGTTGCATAACTCCCATGTTTATTCTTTTTCATGACAAACTATACTTTGAGTATATGGTATTTTATACTATTATTTTTTATGACTGTTTCATGGCATGCTACAATATGACTCTTGACCGTTTTATGGCATACTATACTATATTTTTATGACTATTTTATTACAGTTTTATAGTATACTATACTATATTTTTTTATGAAACCATGATATATTCATGATATTTGTATGGCTTGCTACACTGTTATTTTTTATATTGATATTTTAATTATGTTTTCATGGCATAATATGATATATTTCCAAGACATTTTTATGACTATATTTTTTGGCATACTATACTATGATTTTTATGGCATATTATAGTATGATATTTTCATGACAGTTTTATGGCAAACTATAGTATGATATTTTTTATGACATACCATTCTATGACTTTTTTAATGACCTACTATACTATTTTTAATGACTATTTTATGGCATACTATAATATAATATCTGAATGACATATACTATATTTTTATGACAGTTTAAAGGCATCCTTTACTATTTTTATGACATTGTTATGGCACACTATACTATATTTTAAGGATTTTTTTATGGCATACCATATGATATTTTTATGACATAACATACTATGACTTTTTTATGACAAACTACAATATATATTAATGACATTTTATTTTACTTTGACTTTATATTTTTATGACTTTCTGTAACATTATTTATATGACCGTTTTATGGCATACAATGCCATATGATATTTTTTTGACATTTTGATGACATACTATACTTTGACTTTTTAATTATAAACTATACTGACAGTTATGGCATACATACTACACTATAGTATTTGTATGACATTTTTATGGCATACTATTAGTAGGCTATTTTTATGGCATAAAATACTATGATATTTTTTTATGACATACCATACTATGATATTTTTAATGAAATTTTTATGACCATTGGCATACTATACTATACTATGATATTTTATGGCATACTATACTATGATATTTTGAATTACATTTTTATGACATACTATACTATGATATACTGTATTATTAAGACATTTTATGACATACTATACTATGATATTTTTATGACCCTATACTATGACATTTTGATGACACTATATGACATTTATTATTACATTTTTATGGTATACTTCACTGACTTTTTTTATGACATGTTATATTATAAAAATGTTATGGCATACTATACTCACTGAAACAATAATCCAAGTATCAAGACAATATTTACTGGTGTTTTCTTACCGAGTTCATCCAGCATCTGCTTGCAGCGGAGCTGCTTCAGATGAGCCTCCCTGTGGTTTTTCAGCTGCTCCTCAAGGGTTTTCTGGAGGACAGGGACACAAAAATATATATTACAGACAGACAGATTTCAAATACAGTATATAAATCATGTCATTTGACTGTAGCAGTTGTTTCCAGCTGTGTACAGACGGTCGTGTTTTTCCAGGTGAACCTCTCCTCACCTTGATGTCCTGCTGCTCGTCCCCCAACGCCTTGTGTCTTTTCTATGAGAACTAACAAAGAAGACAAATTGGCTCCTTAAATGGGCTGCAATGTCAGCTTCAGGTATTCTGAAGTTCTGGACATCAGAGATAATGATATTCTCAGGTAGTGTAAATCACACTGAATGTCCGTGTCTATTACAGAACAAATCCTATAATTTCATGAATTTTCAAGAAGTTTATAACAAAGCTAAAGAGGCCACTGAATTTAACATATTTTGTACACTTTCAATATTCAACAACATTAAACACAACGCAGACTTTTTTTGTGAAATTTTACCACATACTATACTATGACTTTTTTTCCGTGAAATTTTACCACATACTGTACTATGACAATTTTTCGACATACTATACCATGACTATTTTTTCTATATACTATGACTTTTTTTCGACATACTAAACTATGTATGTTTTATATTGTATGCTTTCCATATTCAACAACACTAAACACAACGCAGCTGGTAATGAGAAAATATCCTACCTCAGAGCTTCAGCACGGAGAAGATGTTGTCTCAGTTGGTCTGGATAAAGTTCCTCTTCTTCCCAGATGTCATCCATTGAAGCCATATATCTAAAAGTGTGTGACAAATATAAGCACTTATCTTAACATGCAACACAAATGACAGTTAAACCATACAACAATAATACCCATTGATAGCTCTGAAGTGAAGGTACTTCTGCAGGAAGAGATAGTCATAGATGCATGGGATACGGTTACTTGTTCAGTGAAGAATTGAAGAGTTAGTGTAGTGAACAAAAACATATTACTTAATTAAAATAATGAAAATTATTATTAAAAAATACATTAAGTATTACTGTAATTTGAATCCTATGTTATCCTTTGTTATACAACTGTAGAATTGAAGAAAATGTAATTATTTTGGTCCAAACAAGTGTGCTCTTTAGTGTGCACAGATTCTGTTCTTACCTAATAAGAAAACATTGGTGAAAGTCAGAATCATCATGAAAACTCCATAAGTGGGTTTTAATAAGACATTTCTTCTTAAGAAGGTTGCTGAATGATGATTTGATGTTGACTTGTTGATTTTATTTTTTGTTTTTAGAAATAGAAAATGAAAATCAACCCGTTTTTTTTTTTTTATTCAGTTCATCCCTTTTTGACCCCGATAGAAAGAAAAACGCAAACACCTTGTATTTCAATATTCATTTTTGTATTTTAAAACGAAAATCAAATAACCACTTATTTTTTTGTTTTTTAATATCCGTTTGTGAAAGGAAAATCAATGATGTCCGCTGCTCCGTCGTTAACTTTCCAACCAGACCTCCTCGTCTCCCTTTAAGAAGCTTTATAATCCAGCATGGAACAACAAAAGTGTTTTTTAGAAACTTTAGAAAGCGTGTAAATCCAACAATGTCCTCTGTGATTAGTGATCCATTCATCCACGTGGTTGAAAAACTGTTTGAAAGTTTGAAACTAGTTGTTATTCTTCGTTGGAGTTTTACGGCGGTTGGAAAACTTTATGACGCATCAGCGCCACCAACTGGTCTGGAGTGAATCAGGATACTAACTATCCACTATACAACAACTATCAGCAACCTGCGGCTCTTTAGCTCCTATTAGGGCCACATTGAGGAAAAATAAATAAATCTGAGATTTCGAGAATAAAGTCATAGGTTTACGCGAAAAACAGTCGTAATATTGAGAATAAAATCAGAAATTTAAGAGAAAAAAGTTGTAATATTACGATAATAAAGTCAAAGGTTTACAAGAAAAACAGTCGTAGTATTATGAGAATAGTCATGATATTATAAAGTAGAAATTTTACGTGTTATTTCGTTTTTTCTTGTTAAGTTATGACTTTATTTTCGTAATAATAAAAAAATGTTCTCCTAAAGTTATGACTTTATTTTCGTAATAATACAACTTTTTTTCTCCTAAATTTATGACTTTATTCTCGTATTATGACGACTTTATTCTCGTAATATTACAACTTTTTTTCTCGTAAAGTTATGACTTTATTCTCGTAATATTACCACTTTTAGTCTCATAAAGTTATGACTTTATTCTGGAAATCTCAGATGTTTTTTCCCTCAATGTGGCCCTAATACACCGTAGTACATTTGCACTTTGGCCCTCACTGCATTAGACTTATATACTATATACTTAGACTATAAGCTGTGTTACCTTCATCACAATGATCAAATGTTTTGCAGCTCCAGAAAGATTTTTTTTTTTTTTTGCCTAAAATGGCTCTTTGGATAGTAAAGGTTGCTGACCCCTGCCCTAGACCCATGTCTGCCCGTGTCCCAGCCTCCTTCTATAGGCCTTGTTTACTACTAAAGAAAATAAAAATTAAATTACAAAAAAAATAGAAAAATTCAAATAATAATAATATATATGTATATATTATTATTATTTTAATTTTTCTATTTTTGTATGTATATATTTTAGGACTGTCAATCGATTGACATATTTAATCGTGATTAATCGCATGATTGTCCATAGTTAATCGCGATTAATCGGAAATTAATCACACATTTTCTATCTGTTCCAAATTTGCCTTAAAGGGACATTTGTCAAGTATTTAATACACTTATCAACATGGGAGTGGGCAAATAGGCTTGCTTTATGCAAATGTATGTATATATTTATTATTGGAAATCAATTAACAACACAAAACAATGACAAATATTGTCCAGAACCTTCACAAAATATGCTCAAATCATAACATGAAATTAGTGGTGTTATATATATATATATATAGACACAGAAAATAATGTCATAGTCTCTCTATCACATTCATTCTCCTGAGATATTGAAACAAATATAAATAATACTTTTCCCCCAGAACTTCTTTGTAAGAGATGAGATCACATACCAACTTCATTAAGATTCACTACCAGTTCCCTTCCCTCAGCATCAATTCAATTCAGAGATTAAATTTCCATTTTTGTTTTTCTTTTGTATTTATGGTGATATAACTATTTATACATTAATGTGGCATCACTGTAGCATATTCTGATAGCCCTGTTTGTCCTGAAAAAAAGGAGATGTCAATTTATTGCTTTTATACTTTTGATATCTTGAGCTCTATGGGGTTTAATGGAGTTAACATTTTATTTCTGATATATCTCCAAAAGTATACAGTTAAAGCAATAAAACAGTTTATTTTTGCATACTTTGTTACATATTAACATAAAAGAACAACAACATTTTTACCCTTCACTTTACACATTTTGCTTTACTGCACCACCTTTATTGTTTTTGAACAAAGTTTCTTAATCTATGTGATGGCCTGAACTGTGCCAACCTACCATCATATATTACCTTAGGTAAAAGTAATTTTCTTTTAAAAATGTGTCTGTGTGAAATTTCTGCCTATGACAACTTTGTATTTAAAAGTGTCTCGGCTCTAGTTTTATAATAAATACATATTTTGATATTCATATTGCTTTGAGGCGTGGGGCAGATATCAGGGCATTATTAGTGCAAATTCAAACTAAATCCAAGCAATAGGTGAAAAAATATTAGATTTTGTAACGACCATCATCATCGAAATTATGAAAAAACATGGTCATGTCACCTATCCATATATAGCTTATACAATGCCATAAAATACACTGTTTAGTCTTCAAATGTGACAGCAAAGCTTCACTGTGGCATCAATCTTTAAAGAAAATAATGTGATGGCAGGCTGGTTAGCACCACACGAGTTGAGTTTTAAAAAAACTCTTCAAACAGCTTGTGAACTTGACTTCTCTGCAGGATTTCACAGATTATCATAAGAGGGTAAATTTGAAAAGCAACCAGTGTCATATCAAACAGGCTCTCAATGTGCAGGACAAATAAAGCAGTTAACAGGCTGCCTTACTGACACAGAGGTCGAACCCACCTTTACCTTTATTCACAGTTCTTTTTACACAGCCTGTAATTCATAACTTAAGTCTGTAAGAGGATGAGATTTTATAACACTTCATTATAATCAACGACCGTCCCTTGGTCTCTCCAATTATGAAGTATATGAACGCATGTTAATGATACCATTACTAAAGTGAACAAAAAAGGATTCAACAGAATGTCAAAATAAATACAGTCACTAAATGAAAAACTGGATCACCGCCGTCGTGTTGGTGTCTTCTGATGAGACAGATGCCATGTTCACTAACGTGTGTCACTTTTGAGTGCTGCTGGTCGCGGCACGGCGTTAGTGCCCGAGTAGACGAAGCTCGCGGCAATCGCCTCTGTTGTGCCCTTTCCCAGCTACTCTCCCATCATCCTCCTCTCCTCATCCACGCTCCCTTCTCACCTCCCGTCCTCACTGGACATCAACGGTCATGCCATAGTCAGGGCTTCTGGCGAACTGAATCTTACCATCTGTTTCCTGCTCCTCAAACACTATGACCTGTAATAAAGCAAACAATACCAACTTAGCTGAGGTCATGAGAGGACAACGAGAGTGGGTGGTCGAGCACCAATGTAAATATATGCACAGAAATGAAAAGTTGCGAAAGGCAGAAACACAGTAGATAGAGTAGATGTAGCTTCTCCAGGCCTTCTCCAGAAAGTGCTCCAGAGTTCAACAACAAACTCCAGGGTGATGAAAATCACTAGCTGTATACTGGAACTTTTGCCGTATTACTGGAAGTGAGAAGCATGTGACTGCAGGAACTACAGTATATCGCAATCTGCCACAGATGCACACAGTCCTTTAAATTAGTTATTTCAATAGTACAAAAGGTTTATATTTGCATCTGGATTCAGACCTGCATCAAATAGTGATAGACATTAATGTAGATTTTTTGAGAGGTCATTTTCATCATGTAACCAAGGCCTATTGAAGGAGGCTGGGTCACACCTCATCAACGCGCCATGTCACCGAAATTGAGCCAATCGCAACGCACAACCGCAGCTTCAGTTACAGTGCGCATGCGTCATACCCCATACCACAAGACCCGTGTCCGCCCGTGACACAGCCTCCTTCAATAGGCCTTTCATGTAACTGGTGCCACCTAGCGAATTGCCATCCAATTTTGAGGAATTTGCTCATTGTTAAAAACAAAATAACGCATTTTAAAACATAAAACACACGTACAATGTGGAATGATTGTTTTTTAATTGATTAGTTGACTGAAAATTAAACAAGCAACTTCTTTGATAATTAGTTGCATAGTCAGAAATGCCAAACATTTGCTAGTTCAAGCTTCTCCAGTGTGAAGATTTGATGCTTTGCTCTATTATTGTAAATTTAATATCTAATATAATTATTATATTTGGGGTCTGTATTGTTGGTGAGACAAAATAAGTGATGGACATTTGTCCTTATTTTCTGACATTTTATAGACAAAGTAAGTAATTGATTAATCGAGAAATTAATCAGAAGATTAATCGATAACGAAAAGTGTGTGGCTACTTTTGATTTTCATATTTGAAGAATGTCTGGAGGAATTCGGCAACCATTTTTCATACCAACTTTGGCCAAGATGAAATTAGTAGAAAAGTTACAAACTTGCTACAACTCTCAGTTCAATAGTTGTACATGAAAACTTAAAGGATAACTTTGATATTTTCAACCTGGACCCTATTTTCCCATATATTTTTTAATTGGTCTAGTATTGAGGGAGAACGCTGCAGCCGCCAGCCGCTAGACCAGCTGCAATGTAACCATTTGGGGCAACCTGGCACCGTCTTATATGTCAGAGCGAGACAAACAATTATAAACAGACTGGATCAAGCGAAAGGTAAAGAAAGATGTTTTTTTTATCTGTAGAGTCCTTTCCATAATGTTGACAAACACTTATAATAACAGCCGGTCAGTGGCAAAACAAGCACTTTTAGTGGATGTAAACTGACTGTGCCAGGTTGCCCCAAATGATTACATCACAGCTCGTTTAGCGGCTCGCGGCTGTGTTCACTTAGACACAAAAACATGGGAAAATAGGGTTGAAAATGACCAAAGTTACCCTTTAAAAGTGCTTTAAATTTAACCATGTGGTAGCACTATACACAACAAACATAGCCTAACTGTCCTCTATATATCACTATGATGTGTTTAGTATTTTTTTTTTTTTTTTATAAATATCCTGATAAATAACATACGAGACTGAGGATACCCTTGGTGAAAGGTTACTAATGCTAAAGTGACTTTGATAAAAGTATTTCGTATATACAGTATAAGACAGAAGTAGTGTACCTGGTTGTCCCCCCTGTGAAGCCAGGGACCTGGGACGTAGAGAGTTTGCTGAGGACCGACGGTCCAGTAGCGACCCAGATTCCTGCCGTTGATAAACACCACACCTTTGCTCCATCCCTGTGAACACAAGTGACAGTTCACCATGACAACAGGCAGGTTCAGCCAATTAAATGCTGATGGGTAAAAGAAGAAACACGTCGAGAAACACCACATGTCAAGCCTTCCTTTCTAATGTGATTCGCACCTCTTGCGTCATACATCCTGAGTTGTTGTTAATTGCAGCTCTTCGCTTCACTTCTCTACATCCAGCCACTTCACTTTGAGCTTCAAGTTACAAGCTAAACAACCTGAGAGATTTACAGTATAACAAGAGGGTAAAGAGGCACTTATTCAGTCAATAACTGCATTATGTAAAACTGCATAAATATTGGATCATCATCAGATCCTCTTTTCTGTAAAGAGCCTTTTAAGATGCTGTCTGTTCTCACTAATAAAATAATATTATTGAGTAAATATATCCTATTAATATTAAGTAAGCTTGCACTCAATAATGCTTCTCAAAGAACTATTTGTCTGGGGAAAATACAAATTGCCAAACCAAACTATATTGTAATATTCCAGTCTTTCTGAAGGAGGCATAATCACTAATAATATTGTAAGCTAATGGTACATAATAAAGATCAAATAAAAGATATGAATAAATTCACACTGAATCTGAATTTCTGGTGTCAAAATTCCTATCAGATCTATAAAAGGAGAGATTCCCATGTCAACTGTCTATGTGGTGAAGACATCTTACTGAACCAGAACTGTATGAATAAATATCAGTCCTGCGCTACCAAAACTGTCTGGCTAAAGCTCAGGTAATAATGACTTACTAAAACCAGTAGTATGTGAGTTATCTATGAAAGTATTGACAGCTTGATTCTTCTTAAATCTAGAGGAAGTAAAACCTGACATTCATATCTGATTTAATAAATGTCTTTACTGATGCTGCAACGATTAATTCGTTAATCGATTAGTTGTCAACTATTAAATTAATCGCCAACTATTTTAATAATCGTTTGGGTCATTTTTTAAGAAACAAAAATTCTCTGATTCAGACATTTGAGGACGTCATCTTGGGCTTTGATCGACATTTTTCACCCTTTTCTGACATTTTATAGACCAAGCAACTAATCGATTCATAAAGAAAATAATAAATAATGAAAATAATCGTTAGTTGCAGCTAACTTGGTCTTTCTAAACTTTCATTTTTATTGCGAATCTATGAGAGGTTGGGCAAAATAACCCAAACACACCAGTCAATGTACGGTAATTCTATCCAATAATACAGCCCTGTACAAAATACTGTCCTTTGTTTTAATTAACGCTCCATTTTTGGTTCAGATATAGTCAAAGAGGTATTGATTAAACTTAATGTCAGTTTCTGAGTCTGAGGTGCTGCTGTACTGGATTTCTGTCCTACTCACGGGGAGTTTGATGAAGGTGTCTTTAGGAAAACTGTTCACATAGAGTCTGCCCTGGAAAAACCCTGGGAAGGAGGGCCGCTGACGCATCGACATCCAGTGGCTTGAACTCTCAAGTCTGTAAAAGGAGAACACATTTTGCACTTTTCAGATGACTTTTTCCACAATGCTGTATGTTTCATAGCATGAAAGCACAAATCTCGATTCTCTTATGTAATATTTAGATACACTCTGCTGCAGTTTTTCCTCAAAAACTCAGTATTGACTTTTAGGTGTTTGGCCAACAGTGTATCATGTCATTCATATTTATACGCCTACAGTAAATGTCAAGTGAAACCTTGGACATGGATGGCAGGGGAAATATTCAGAATCACTATCTTTGTTTTGGCTGTGGGTTATATTTTGCCTCTAAGTGAATTCAAAAGGTTGTCATGATAGAAGAAAAATTCCTTCCTCCGTTTTGTTAGTGTTCACTCATACAGGGCTTCAGGCCTTGACATTTTCAAGATAGTGCTGAGGTAAAGAGATTGCAATTTTTCAGTACATGAGGAGAAACCAAAAATGACTTGAAAATATATGTAGATAATCCACTAAGTACAAATATAAACCTCTAAAGAAACTAGAAGGTCAGTTAATCCTAGCGACCTTGATGTTTATTATCTGTGCAACAAGTATGAGTTAAATACTGAAAGTAATCAATACAAGAAAACAACTAGAAATCCTGAATATCAACAAGGATTATGTGATTGGGAAGGGTTGTGGAAGATGTTTGACTTCAATCTGGTGTTAAGGAAACTAATATTGCATGTGATATACAGGAAGGCATCATAATATCATAATATGGAAACATCACAAAGGAATGCATTTGCACCTTTGCGTGCACTGGGCCCTGCCAAAATGCCCTTATAATGCTTGGCTGTTGTGGAGAAATTAACCGACTTTACGGGATGGGTGCCACATTAAAGTTTGCCAGCCGCAGCCCAAATACACAAATAGGACTTGCGTTTTCGCCGCACTGCCGGATCTGGTGTGAATGCAGCTGTAATGATTTTCTGGCTTTTAGAAATCTTTAATTTAAGCCGTCAGACACTAGCCTGACCCTGTCAGAAGGTTTGTTTCACAGAACCATCTGAGAAGCCGTCATTGGAAACTGTTTAAAAAAAAATACTCGGCAGGTGATTGGATGAATCATCTGTCAATCAAACTAACGAAAGCGAAACTAACTGAAGGCGAAATCCTCGCCGTACTTTACACGTTCAGTGCCATAATTTGCTCTTCTTTGAATGAAGAAATACTCTCTAGTTCTGATATAACTGATGATATTGCAACATCTACGTCGACCTCTCAAGGAGCTGCTATTGTTGTTTAGAACGAACAGTCGGCTCTCCATGTCGTCTTACACTATGGTCTCACACACCTGAGCCACGCCCGTAACGGCCAGTAGCTCCTCCCAGGACGCTGATTGGTCCGTTGTCTGGCGAGCCGGACACAAATGCATTACTTGAAGCTTGACTAGATGGATTGTCATGTTACATTTGATCCCACAATTCTCGTGTGATCTCGTGACATTGCGAGAGTCCAGCTGCCCTGAAAGCTAGTCAGATGCATGCTGCTAACTGAAATTCAACTTACAATGAATTGTATTTTTACGAAGTGTTTTCTTTATTGTATCCACCTGGAGCTAAAATGTGTTTGGATTCTGCTAGTACTGTGTATTATGAAAACATTGTGCTTGTGAAAAAGTAATTATAAGATTTATTTACTTTTTACTGTTTAGTCACAAAAAAGTAAATGTTTTCCTATCATGTTGAGCCTCTAGAACATTGAGAACAGTACAGATCTTAACTGACTCCAGCAGTGATCTACCTACTGTTCTGCTCATAATTTAAGATGTTTAACATGAGACGCTGGAATGGAAGGCTTGTTTTGATTTCTGCATTTTGCCATCATGTTCCCACCGTAATTGTGTTAAGCAGGGAGATAATGAGCTGGATTAAATCAGGAGCAGGCAGGCGTAATGACAGAGAAAAACAAACATGGAGGGAAACTGGGTAATAATTGAAAGACACGAACCTGTTTACAAAGCCTGGCTTCATATCCAAACTACGAATAATGAAGTCACGGAGGGGGCGCTTGTTTATCTCGATATCTCCAACAAGACCTGAAAGGTGAGTCAAAGCTGCTATAAGTTTTTTTTCCTTTTTTTTCCTTATGGATCTTAACCATTGTGCATCCCTTATATATCCGTGTCAAAAAACTGCCATAAAATTACATAATATAATTTTTTTTATATTAACTATTTGTGAATAAACTGAACTGATTTGGCTACACAGTTTAATATAAACTTATTATAGGAGCTGGGGTTGTTTTTCTATAATAAAAAAAAAAAACTCCCACCCTTATCAAAATGCCATATGCATTAACACAGCCAAAATGATAAAAAAAATAAAAATTAAAAACCCCAAAACATCCTTAGTGATGCATAAGGGTTAACAACATTGTTAATTAGTTTCCTTCAAGGTATCTAATGAAAAAGATAATTCGGCAATACTTGTGCTGACTGGAACATCTACACAGCCATCAGTTAACAGAACAACTTGTACCTTTGCGCTGCTCATCCAGAGTTTCCCCATAATTCACTCGTCCGCAGTTCTCCACCAGTAAACTCAGAGTTCTTTTTCCCTTCAGTGGAAAAATACATAACACATGAGAGGTATTACTAAAATACAGCAGTATTCCTCAATGGAAAGAATTAACAACAAAAAGTAGGCAACAAAATTACTTTCAGCTAGTCTGGCTTTAGTAAGCGATCAAGGCCGATCTGAGTCTGCACTTTCCCGTAACGTTGGCATTGACTGTTCAAATTTGTTGAGATAAACAGTCATTTGAAGGTTTTGCTGTTGGCTTAATACGAGGACCTTGCTGCCAAAAACATCTATCAGCATCCCCTGAAGCTTTCACATGCTGTTAAATATTAATAGCGTTATGCTTCTGAAAGTAGCTAACCGCAGACTAGGTTTTTAACTACAAAAACACACACACACACACACACACACAAGGTACCTTCCCATCAGGGAGTGCAAGTTCTTGCGTCTTATAATCCAGAACACCAACCAAGTGCTTGTCCACAAAAACCTAGGAAGAAAAAGAAAAAAAGAAATGGTAATACACCACATCAGAAACTATTTTATATATTTGTGTTGCTAATGTGACCAGAACAGAGAGAAAAGGCTCAGCAGGAGCACCAAACCTTCCCCCACATATTTGTAGACTGCATGTAAATGAATGTATAAAATAACCTGAACACCTGCTGTCAACATGAAGCATTAATGTATTTGTCTTCACATAACATTCAGTCTTTCATTGAAGTTTTTAGACATCAACTTTTGAGAACTATGACTGTTTGACATTAACACCAGAGCAACTGGTAGCAGCCTGAGCTTGTTAATTGTACTCCACAAGTTCACAGATCAGGGGTGTGATTTTACAGCTTTCTACGTGCAAACATTCTCACAAAGAAAAGTGTAAATGTGTGATTGCGGATGCATTATGTCGGCGTCTGTCTTCCTGTCTTTACCAGTGCTCTATCTCTGATGTTGTTCTTTGAGTTGAGGGTTCCTGTGCTGGTGATGGTGGTCTCATACAGCGTGTAGCCGTAAGACTGACCGTTGTTGTTGTTCACAGGGAGATTCTCCATGTTCACCGGCCTCTCTGACTTCAAAGGCTGAAAAAGAAATATGCAAATGAAGAGCTTAAGACAGACACAAGGTGTTTCAATGTGCTGCAGAAATTTGACGTTTAAATGTGCTGCAGAAATTCAACGTTTTTTTTTTTTTTTTTTTTAAATGGTTATATGAAGTTTGCTGTACTTTAAGTGAACACACAATCTCGAAACCACTCTCAATGCAGATGGGATCTTATCATTCCCTGCCGCACAATCTCCCACTCGCAAGATGGCTTCACCCAAAGTGATGATTTATCAAACCTAATGAAGCTTTCCTGTCTGGCGTTCAGAGCAATCCTTTTATTCAGCAGCAGTCTTTTGCATACCCTCGGGAGGTGCATTATGCACTCTTCACGACACAATAAACACTCGCTGCTATGACACGATTAACCACGTACCTCCAAACACACAGATACAATATCAAACTCAGGCATCCCACTCAGTCTCTCTGAAGCCTCTGAAGAGAAAATGCTCTTTTTGAACAAGTGTGGCTGGTCAGGGGCAAAGTAATTGTCGTCTCACAGGAAAGCAAATTATTGCGACGGGGAGTGAATAATTAATGTTGTAAGCGACTGCCAGACGTGCTACATCTGGTTTGAATATAAATGCCCCTGAAGAGCACGGTGTAAATGGCTAAACTAGAGTGGTGGACATGAAAGCGAACAGACATGATGACACCTTCCAAACACGTTTTTAACCAGTCTTTTGGCAAGGGGAGATTTTCTGTTGTATTCATGTTTTATTTCCACAACAACCTGCTTTACAGTCATAAAGCTGCACACCGTTGGTTACTGCTGGTCCCTGAGCAAGCCGCTAGTGAAGTTAGGAGAGGATGTCTTGCTCAGGGGCATCTCATGTTCATTTAAAGGAGGAGTGCTGCTCATTTACTTCCCTTCTCAGACTTCCTCAACAGATCCAGGAGTCCAAGCTGGTGGTGGATGATGACTGCAAGCTCACTCCTCTCACTTTCAGATTACCTTACCTGTATGTACCTAAAGGCCTTCACACACCGGGGATGTGACGAATAAACAACACAAAAATACGAAATACTCGCCTGCGAATATTATATGTCTGGGGCTTTTATTGTGAAAGGTAAGAACGTGGATCTTGTCTGCGCTGCCTTGTCGAGGTTGAAAGGAGTAATACATTTTTCCGTCCTGGTTCGGACTACAGAGCATCTGTGTTGTTGTTCAATAAATATAGGCGCAACTCAACCCGTTCTGCATAACGTGATTGGTTGATTCGTGGTGCGAAAGCTCAGGAAATCGACCTTGTTCCCAAAAAAAAAGAAATGACACCGCTTTTTCGCCGAATAATATCCACATTCTGTGTGAAAGTATTCATGACAAAAACAACAGTTCAGAAAAATATATTGACGTGCAAATTAATTGCACGAACAAAAAACGCCCTGCTGTCTATAGGCCTTTACTTTGTGATTTTCAGAGCTTCAAATTAGAAATGAAATGATTCTGTAGGGGATTTGGTTTAAGTATTAGAGGAACATATGTTACTGTATATTTTATGACTTGTTATCATTTGGAGAGACCAAATGGCATCCTGGCAGAGATGGGGACTTGGACTTCTATCATTTGCTAATGTTGACTGACTGTAAAATAAGGTTAGCAAAGCTGCTAACAAATAGTAATAAATACTGGTAACAGGTATTTGATAGGGAGCTTGTGCTCCTGTAAATACACCTGTCCTCGGACTAGGACAGCCTCATGTGCTATGCAAGGCTTTTTGAGCAGGAGAATACATTTTTTTAAAAAGTACACAGACCACAACGGGCTGCACTTCCATATAATTGACAGCAAATTCTCTTTGAGTGTGATTGGCTTTTGTGTTATAACTTATGCATTCGATATTTTGTGTATTACTGTTGTCTGTCAACAACCTTCTGCCTCTGTTTTGAGCAATGCTACATGGACGATGTTTATTATTTCAGTGCCTCCAATTTTGGCACTCTGTGTGCGTCTCTAGCTTACCTTGTCGGTGAGATGCAGACTGTCCCACAGAGACAGGTGCTGCTGGATGACAATAGGATGGTACGCTCTCCTCTCCTGATGAGAGGGCAGTTCAGGGAGAGGCTGGGCTGGAAAACAAGGAGGGAAAATGAGGGTAGGATGCAGTCTGTATATTCATTTATTTGCATTTCCTTTATCCTTTATTTACCCAGGGGATGCAAAAAAGTCCAAACTAAGGGGATTTTGAAATGAATACAACATGATGCATACACTGCCCACATTCAGTCAGAGAAGGGAGTTAAAGATTCTGATCTTTAAAGAAATATCTTAAAACTTGCCAAGCTTTGAAATGGTTAAGGTTGTAAGACAAAAACACAGACAACTCAAAGCCCGGACAACGCCGTGGTAGCAACCGGTCAATCCCAAGGTAGCCACGCCCTAAATTATACCCTGCTTTATCGTCTATTTGACTCTAAATGGGACCATAATTTACTCAGTGAACATCATGCTGTATTGAAGAAGACTTGAAACTAGTGATCGAGACCATAAACTCATGTTTACAATGTTTACTGAGGTAATAAATCAAGTGAGAAGTAGGGTCATTTTCTCATTGACTTCTATACAATCAGACTTCTTTTTGCAACCAGAGGAGTCGCCCCCTGCTGGCTATTAGAAAGAATGCAAGTTTAAGGCACTTCTGCATTGGCTTCACTTTTCAGACCCAGAGGATGCTGCCTGGTTATCACACCTGACCTGAGAGAAAGAAAGATGGAGCCAGAAGAGGGCTGTTTTGTAAATTGTATCTGTAAACCATGTTAAGTCTAAAAGCAAACTAAAACAATGTTTTGGTTACATCTGGTACTAAGAAAAACGTAGGATAATTAATAGATAGATAGATAGAAAGATTGTCCCATTCTGCATTATCCTACATGAGTCTTCCTGCTCTTAAGTCTATGAATCACTCAATACCAATCAAAAAGGTGACCTGTCCCTTGGAAACTGCTTTTCAGGCTCCTTGGGTGAGCCATTTGCCCTCCACAGCAGCATCCAGTTTGTGCTCCATGTTGCAAAACACTCTCGTTACAACAATTAACAGTGGATGCCCATGCCCTCTCACTGCTTTTAAAGGTGTTAAAGCATGCAGAGACACCAGCGGTCCCTCTGGTACAGGCTTGACAGCATTTCCTCATCACCTAGTGGTAACAGCTGGATCACTTAAGGAAAGCTTCGAGGATAACGGCCAACACCTTTCTCCTAAATGGCTCTCTACAACGCTTACAAGCCTGTGCCTTTGTTGGTGTGTATAACATGTCAAATCTAAGAGGGGAAGAGTGTGCGTTGGAAAGACATTTCTATGAAGCTATCATAAACTGGTACCATGAATAGGGAGTTGGCATACTGCAAGTGCACAGACAGACTGTGGTGCAAATGAATGTGTAGCTTAAATAGCAGTGTTATATACTGTATTTTTGCAATTTTTGACAGCTTTGTAATAATAAGAAAGCCCCAAAGCATATATGTCACAGGTCTATCTTAAGAGCCATGTTGTTGTCAAAGATCAGTGTTAGACTTTTGACACATCAGCCCTGAATCCATGCCAGGTTATGCAAAAACAAAACCACGCGGCAAAGAGTAACTGACACAATATACGTGATTTGACAACCAAACAATAATAAAATATCAAAATGATCTAATTAAAGAACTGGGTCATGTGTTTGAAGTTGATGAGCAGAACAAAAAGCCTTCTCAGACTCACTCTCATATCCAGGCCACTGCTCATTGTTCAGCAGACTACAAAACATAAGGATGAATCACGCACAGGCAGCCTTTCAAACTATCTTCAATCACCACAACTCTGGGCAAATTATTACTTTGCTGTGCTGGATTCAATCCCAGATTGCCAAAAGCCACATTTTCAGTCCTGGCCACAAAACACTTGAGACTTCTGCCCCCAACCACAAACCCTTGCTTTACAAACAGAGAAAAATGCAGCGGCAATAAACATGATAAAAGGCCTAGTATGTAATTTTCACAATGGGTGGTAATTGAGGGTCTTTGACTTTGGGCAGAAATCTCACACACATGCACAAACACACAAACCCCTATCTAATCCGTGCTTGTAATCATATGCAAAGTTATCCCAGTTTAGCCAACAGAGAGCAGGTTCTACAAGGAGAATTAACTTAAGTGGGGAGATGAAAGGGAAGGCAGAGAAAGAGAGACAGAAGATGTGAGGCCCGACTCTGCAACAACACACAACACTCACCGTGGTAGCGGCTGAATAAATTCCTCAGAAGATGGTACTTGGTGGTGTAATCCCCAGCCTCGGATAATGGAGCATCGTAATCTGAAAGATAATGCGCTATCAGAACAGCAGGCTCGGGCGCCGGAGAGAGGCAGGGATGCCTCTTACCGTGGCAGATGCTTTCACTGTGCTCCCCTATCAAACATCTTGAGACAGCAGCGGGCCGAGACACATTTTAGGTTATCTTGACAGAAAATTGAGGCAGAAAGGTAAAAGGCATTCAGAAGGGTAAACACAGGTATGACGACGGCTGAAGGTCAGAGGTGGTCTCCCCTGCTGGGGAGCAGTTTTCAAAATTCTTCTCTTTTCTCAAGAACGAGGTCATTACAATGTTAAGTACCCTAGAGGAGGATATAAAACCCATTGTACCATCTTTAATTTACATTTCCCGAGCATTTTATTAGGTAATGAATTCATTAATGCACACTGCATATTCAAATTTCAAAGCAGCCGAAGGTCAGAGGCTCTGGAGTAGAGATAGCGCCATCTCCAGACTTTTTTTTTTATCTACCTCTCCTATTCACATTTGATTCAAGCAGATAGGCTCAGACTGTATTTCAAAAAGGTTATTGTTTGATGATTATTTACTTATTTACAAGCTTTATGGATTGTTCAGCCTACACTGATGCAGAATCAGTGGACTTTAAAAATAATTATAAAATCAGCAGAAACATAAGTAATTGAGAATATGGGTCTGGCTATTAAAATGCAGTTTTGTGTTGAATCCTTGTGGCATGAGCGTATAGTTCAACCCAGACCAATCAACCCTGTATATGATAACATTTCTCCTAACTCAAAAGGAATTGTGCTCATTCAAATGTTACAAAATGCTGGTCATCATTAAACATACCATAGCTTGTCACCATAGATTTCGGTGCTGGCAATCCAACCTCAAACGCTCCGCTCATGAAGCCAAAATTTGTCCCTCCGTGGAACATGTAGAGGTTGATGGACATGTCCAGCTTCAGGATCTCTGTGACCACAGGTATCATGTCTGTAAAAAAGAAAATCCCATTTAATACGTACAAGTCTAAAGGGCGCTGTCCGGCCCGGCACGAACCACAGCCTGTCGTAAACTATTGCCTAATTAATTATTTTGATATAGCCAGTGAGTAAATCAGAGAATAACAAACACAAAGCTAAACATTAAGAGCCATGAGTAACAAAAAGAAAAAGAAAATGTGACTTCAATAACCCTATTGCCCTCAATTCCACTCCAATTGAAACATGGAAAGACCTCAGCCACACATCCTATTACAGGTTACTATAATTCATTACGGGGCAATGCTCACACCCATAAAAATTGCCCACCTCCGTGCACAAATTAGCTACCTATAGTTTGCAGCGAACATAGCAGAGCAAGTAATTAAGTATTCAAATTGGACTTTAGTAGTCAAATTGGACTGACTTTAATGATCTGAATCAAGGGCATGAGCCTTAGTGAATAACAATTGAGCAGGGTGAGTGACAGAGCCGGACTCGGTTGGTTTCATGGCGGTGGCACTAGCTGTGACCGACTGCTGGGTGTGTTGCAGTCTGCAGAGCACTGAACTGTCAAGGACATGAATCCCCTCTGAATACCAGCGTTCATTTCACAGCTGTGACACTTTCTGCATGGCCAGGGTCTTTTTTTCCCCTTATTCCTTTCTCACCGAGGAGAAAATACATAAGGAAGCCTTCATTTTCAGAACATTTTTTTGTAAAGATGTGGATGGCTGCTGGGAATGACAGAGAGCAAAAAGGAAGCTTGTGGCTGTTTGAAATAAGATATTTCTGAGAGCACTGCAGATGGTGATAGCATCAGTCTTTACAATTGTGAAACAGGTGCTATCATGTATGTCACGACTGCACATTACATTAAAAATATCAACCTCCTGGCTGCAGCATGTGGAACATGTTATCTGGTATGTGGGAGATAGAGTAGAGTACATACTATACGAGTTAGCCGCTGGCTCTTTTACATTAATATCATACTAGGACTTTTCATAGCTTAAGGGCTCATACCAACAGCCAGGACAAGGTGATTCAACCTTCAACAGCTTATGGTATATGTGTTTGTGACATGTAGCTGAAACTAGTGGATTAATCAATTATTCAATAAACAGAGAATTAATTTTGAAAATCCATTAATTGTCAAGTGAAATGCCAAACATTCACTGGTTGCAGCTTCTCAAATGGAAAGATTTGGTGTTTTTCTGTTTTATATCATTCCAAATTAAATATGTTTGAATTATGGACTGTTAATCTAAACAAAACAAGCAATTTCAAGACACTGGGCCAGTGTTGTAGTCAAGACCACCTAAACCGAGATCAAGTCATGAACAAGACCAGAGTTTATTGAGACCGAGACTATACCAAAACTTTGAGGGGTTGAGACCGAGTCAAGACCAGGACCAGACCAGTGCGAGTCCCACACTGTATGACACACTTATGATAAAATGTGGAACATGCAAACCATAGGCACTCCTCAAATTGATCTGAAAGATCCACATTCCCATAAAAACACCCTCAGAAAACAAATAAAGATTCCTCTTCATTCACCTCTTTTAATGCCATAAATACTGTATATGTGTGTATGCATAAGTGTACCATGAGAAATGTCTTGATAAAATAATCAAATGGCATTGCAGAGGTGAATTGTATGTGAATTTTCCTGTCTTTTCTATGAGCAATTACAGTAATAACGTTAACAAATCAAACAATAAAGAGGCAATTTAGTGATGCCCCCGCATTCGTGGTCTTGACTGGTCTTGAAATAAAGAGTCCGAGACAAGACCGAGTAAAAATGTGGTTGATTCCGAGACTGAGACCTTCAAAATTGGTCTTGAGACCAATACCGATCTCAAGCACTACAACACTACCTTGGGCTCTGGGATATTGCAAAGGACGCATTATGCATGTAGAAAGCTACAAAACAATTTTGAGGTACTTGTACTTGGCTATTTCCATTTTATGCTACTTTATACTTTCACTCGACTACATATGAAATGGAAATATTGTACTTTTTACTCCACTACATTCATTTAACAGCTATAGTTACTATTTACTTTACTAATTAAGGTGTTTCATACAAAACATATGATCACCTTATAAAGTATGATGCAGTTGTTCCCTGCAAAATCTCCTTATTTTCAAGTCTATGATTTAGTCTATAATTGAGTCCTTATTTTCTCAAAACACATGATACAAATATTCCAACATCTTTTCAATGCAGATTTGAAGTCAAGTTTCATATTTTCATTTCACAGTATGGGCCCTCACCACTTTACTTTTGATACTTTAAGTACATTTTGTTGAAAATACCTATGTATTTTTTACTTAAGTAAGATTTCTACATTGTTGTTTTATTCCTTTTTCTCAAGTAAAGGATCTGAATCTTTCCTCCAGCACTGCACGTGGGTGACATGATACACAGTCCTGCCAATAGTTTCACACTATGCCACTAATCGACAGTTGGTGCAATAAGGAGCCAAGAAATGTAGCAATGCACCAACCAACAAGAAGAAGAGTGATAGCAAGTAACCATGAATGTAAACCGAGTAGATTTCAAATTCCTCCAGAAAATATGCTCCGCAAATGTTTTACGAGGAAGAAAGTGTGTTCAACACCTTTGTTAAGCCACAAGGATACACACAATGCATTTAGGTGAGAAACAGTGGATGTAAATATAATTTTGTCCTAGATCTCACATATTTTGCTATGTCTAATGTTCAGGTGCAGTTAAATATTTCAGCACATATACAGCCTGTCACTTATAGGACATTAGGGACGCAACTACAAATTATTTTCATCGATTTGTTGTTTGCTCTATAAAATGTAAGAAAATGGTAAAATGTCAATCAGTGTTTCCCAAAGCCCATGGTGACGTCCTCAAATGTTTTGTTTTGTCCACAACTCAAAGATATTCAGTTTACTGTCATAGAGGAGTAAAGAAACCAGAAAATATTCACATTTAAGAAGCTGGAATCCGAGAATTTTGACAGTTTTTTTCTTCGAAAATTGCTCAAACTGATTAATTGATTCGCAAAATAGTTGATTAATTTAATAGTTGTCAACTAATTGATTAATTGCTGCAGCTCTATAGGACATTTTAGCATATAATTAATAGGAAAGTACCCATCAACTGAAACCTCATTTAATGCAGCCAAGGGCAAGACAATCCTAGTGTGTATCTGCGTGTGTAGCTAGAGCATGTATGTGGATACAAAGGAAGTGTGAGGGCATGAGATGAATGTGTAACACCTCCACCTGGGTTCAGTACAGTCGGTGAGAATCGGTGGAGCACATCTTTGAACAATCCTGTACAAAGATGTGTTTGAAGAATCTAGCCTCTGAACATCAAAGATATGGCCCAGAGACAAAGTCGAGAGGATGGGACGTAGACTCTGGTTTGTGATACTTGGCTCGCAACCCACCATGCATGAAAAGTATATAAATCTCTGACAAAGCCACAAAACAAGGAAGAAATGACCATATGCTAAGCTGCACGTCCCAGCTGCACTGAGCGGGCTCTGTGCCTTTTGTGAAGGAACTAGAGAGACTTTCTTACACTCAGTCTGGAGAATTTATCTTACACAACCTCCAAAGCAATGAGCTTGTCCGAACCCTGTGTCTCCCCTGGCACAGAGACTGTTTTATTCTCAGCAAAAAAAGGTTTGTCTTAAGCTTTTCTTACCCTAAGGCACTGAGACTCTGTCTCACCCTCAAGACAGTCTGCTTTAACTTCAGAGGTTCTGTATTGACTCGCAACACAAAACCTGTCTTACCTCCATCTCAAATTAGCCAGTATTATCGACCTTCTGTACAGAAAGAAACCGTTTCACCCTCTCAAAGAATCCATCAGCAGAAATCCTGTCTTAGTCTTACAAGGGATCCTATAGCCCTCTCTAAAGAAAACCTGTCCAGTACCCATCCTAAGTCAGTCTTACCTTCAGCTGTGTACACATGATGAAGATCCCCCCAAAGATCAAACCAGCCAGACCAGTACTCCATCACCATCATAGGCTTCTGAGGCTAGTGGGAGAAAAGATGGTCAATTAAACAAAAGATACGTCTGAATGACTTTTCCGTTTCTTTCCTACCTTACTACCTAATTGCACTTGAACGAACCTTGAATAAATTGTCTTAAAGATTAAAGATATTCCTTCAGGTCTCTAACTTGTCCTTTTAAGGTAAGACACCCCAAAGTTTCACTGGGATTTACCTGGACACTGTATTTATTGGAAAGTGCAAGGATTGCTAATGATGTGTCTGTTTGATGTTAAAGGGTAACTTTGGTATTTTTCAACCCTATTTTCTCATGTGCTTGTGTCTAACTGACTAATGGCGGCAACAATTTCTGAAATAGGTCCAGTATTGAGGGAGAACGCTGTAACCGGCAACCGCGAAACAGCATCAATGTAACAATATGTTCACTAAAAGTGCTTGTTTTTGCCACTAACAGGCTCAGATTGTTATCATAAGTGTCTGACAACATAATGGAAAGGACCCAACAGAGATATAAAACGTATTTCTTACCTTTCACTTGATCCGTACTGTTTGTTATTGTGTCCAAGACCCGTTCAAGGAGAAGTCTAATTGTGAAATCTGAATATCCGTATACTCTGGCTCAAATAAAAACGGGCGGCCATCAAATTTAAAGACCTCATCCACATTGTGGAAATCATCTAAATATTCAGCCATGATAACATTGAAAATCTTTTAGATAACACTAAGCTACACTTTCTGTACTCCAACACAACAAACTCTGCCCGGCTGGCACTCGCAGTGTTTCCATTATGATGGATGTATTCCACTATTCCACCTTTGTCTTCCGGCAACACGTCACATCGCCAGATTTCAGAACGAGACTTCTCCTTGAGCGAGACCCTTTCCATAATGTTGTCAGACACTTATAATAACAATCAGAGCCTGTCATGGCAAAAACAAGCACTTTCAGTGGACGGAAATGACGGTTCCAGCTTGTCCTAATTGCACCACATTGCAGCCCATGAGCAGCTACCGTCTACAGCGCTCTCCCTCAATACTGTACCAATTTCAGAAATTGTTTTCCCTATTTGTCAGTTAGACATATAAACATGGGAAAATATGGTCCAGGTTGGAAAAAACCATAACTACCCTTTAAGTTTGATCTTTAGATCAGAAAACTAGTAATGACTGACTCTAAAAATGTGGATTAACTAATAATGAACAATGAAAACACACAAATAAGACTCACTTGTATTCCATCCAGATACTTGATGTCATTCCTGTTCAGTTTCTGGAAATTGATGGTTTCTAGTGCTTCAGATACA
Organism: Hozukius guyotensis; assembly: GCA_916700995.1. NCBI lineage: Eukaryota > Metazoa > Chordata > Actinopteri > Perciformes > Sebastidae > Hozukius > Hozukius guyotensis. Next base: position 34,213 of record CAKALU010045481.1, read on the forward strand.
AAAAGGTAGAACAATATTATTAACACAAATGCAAACTAAGACGCAAACTAAGACTAAGACGCAGAACACCAGTTCATATCAAAACCAAGCATTCTTTAGAAAGAGCTTCATGGAATGATTGTTGATTTGAGTTGTACTCACACATACTTATATTGTTGTCTTTAAAAAAGGAGTAGTAGTTGCACATACAGTAGCACCTCAAACTTCCATATAAAGCAAAATTCTCTTCAAATCACAAAGTTAATAGGCATTAAAAGGGTCAAATATAAGCTTCAGCGTTAGGAAACAGGCAACGAGGCATTAAACTCCCAACTGTTCACCTATAACATGCAAATCAGGGCTAAGAAATATGCATTTATAAAAAATACCCAGAGGAGAGTTTATTATAACAATACTCTGAAGGACCCTGTCCTGTAATTATGATGATGACAATGCATGGTTTGCACTGCAGTGATAATTAAAACAGAAATACTCTCCATCTCAGTGAAGAAATATATTATTGTGGTGTTAAAACAATGTTTGCTAATGTGTGTGCATTAAAAAAGCATATCTGTCACAATGTTTATGCCAGTGTACATGCAAAAAGAACAACTTTCTGGTACAACACAGAGTCCTTTGTGTGTAGTCCTGAGCTGCAGCTGCCTGACACCCAGCCACACTTTGGCTCAGACCTCGTCGCTGTGTGAAAACACAACACACCAACCACCATACTGTATATGTGTGTGTCTGTTTGGGTTTGTGTATGTATGCACAGTCTTGTTTGTCTGTCAGCCCATCTGACAATACCTCCTTTCACTCCTCCACGCTTTAGTCCTCCCTTGTTGTCTGAGGTCAGCAGCAGCTCTGTGATGCCCCTTGACAATAACGCCTGGAAAAAAGGGAGGATTATAAAAACGGAGGTTCTCTCTGAAATATAATTCATGATTTTTTTCAAATTGAGTGAAAAGGAGAGTGAGTAAAGGACAGCAGGAAGAACAAACTAAAGTGCACTCTCATCTATGAGCTTGTTTAATTTAAATAATATACAATTTAGTTTCTTACCTCCTTGATGAAAGGCATGTACTTTTCATCTTTAGCATAGGAGCCATATTCATTCTCCACTTGAACTGCGATAATTGGGCCACCCTTGGAGTACTGCGCATTGATTATGCGAATAGAGAACACACATTAGGGCCTGGCACCAGTTCTTCACCATTCCTACCCTCAATACAGCTGAATTTTAAAAACACTGTGAATGGAAATCAGATCTTGTTCAATGATGCATGGAGCTGATAAAAAGAAAAATATGGCTGGGAAACTATTTAAGTGTGTGTGGTGCATTGTATTGCTAACTATCTTTAACATAATGGCCAACAGCAGCTATTTATTCAATGTCCCTTTATACAACGGTTCTTATGATATCTTACAAAAAGATATCTAATTTTTAGTGCTTTTTTCCTACGAATGTCCAGCAACACATGACGCACATGTCAATTTCCTCTCGTTACATGCATACAGTCTGTTCAAAACAAACTTCTATCTTCACAGGAAACAAGGTTTAGGGCAACAAAACTACTTCGGGGTTTGGGTTTAAAATAACTTTGGAAGTGGCGTAACTTAAGTATGGAAGTTAGGTGACAAATAAATAACAGCGGTCTCCTGGGTGAAAGTCCGGTGTTTTTTGACCCATCCATCCATCCACCCCAACCTCCTGCCTACGAGGCGTTTCACGACAAGGCTTATTGAAAGAGGCTGGGACACGGGGTCCTTTTGGTCTTGAGCTATGGGGTATGACACATGCGCGGTGTAACAGGAGCTACGGTCGTGCGTTGCTATTGGCTAAATTTTGGCGAGTACAGACCAGATTTTACTGCGCATGTGTTGTAAATGTGATATGACGATGATAACGTGTGACATCTCCTCTTTCCACCCTCCTTTGTTCATGATTACGTGGATTACATACAAATTGAAATTGTAGGATATATATGAATTACAGAGCATTACTTTTCGTAGGTATAGCTACGAACGGTGTATGAGAACAGCCTGAGTTATTGCAGTTTATTAGGAGGAGGTAACAGAAATACTGCATGCAGCGATAAAATATGATTGTGAATACAAGGATTCTATCATGAAAATAATAGAAAATGTTTTTGGGATTGGATACTTTCTAAATTAATTGACAGAAGTTTGTATGCATGTAACCATGAAAACTTGAAAAAGCTTGTCTATTTTGAGCATATATTCATTTTAGTCATGTTTTTTGTATTAAATATTTGGCCTCATATACTTTTTCTAGAAAACATTGTAGTGTGTACATCAATCAAATAATTTTACATTTCTATCGAGCTAAAATGGAAAGTACCTGATGTGGAACAACTCTCTTAATGAGTTGATTAAAGAAGGAGTTGACTGCATCCGTGAATCCTGGGTACGTCGTTCTCAGTTTCATGTTTTGATCCCGTAGTAGCCAACTGAAAAGAAATCACAACAAAACCTTTAAAATGTCCTAAAAAGCAACATATCACACGAGTTCTTGAAAGTGCTGTGCTGGGAACTCTCTTTAGGTTTTTTTTAGCCATCGAAGGTAATCGCACCAACCTAAGCATGACTATCATAAAGTGCAGTGCAGCAGAGGAAGTCATGCTTCACTGCGTGCCCCTAGAAACACTCTGTTTTGATGATTATCAAATAAATATTACCTCACATTCCCTGAAGGCAAAACTACTCCAAAAATACCTCCTTCCAGTCTTTTTCCCCTCCAACAGTCACCCCATTATCTGTTCAGATCTATTTTGATTACAGAACTAAATGAATTCATCCTTTCAGGGAGATATGCATGTCAGATTTAATTAATGTTCTCCTCACACTAAAAGTCTAGTAAATCATCGGTGACTTTCATCTGAGTAACATTGGAGGTTACTTACATGATGCATAACATCCTGTCTTACACTGTATGTAAAGCCCGGTTGTCTTTCTATCATATCTGTACAACACTGTAAGGTGGACCAATCTCACCAAGACAAAGGGTGCGGTCCAAATGGCACACTTTTCCTTCTTACTTTTAGTACATACTTCATCTGCCCTTACAAAGTACGTACTGTTGCATGCAATATGCATCCAATCGGGACATACTACTTCGTCATAGGAGAGAGAGAGAGAGAGCACACTTGAAATAATTCACATCATTAAATTATTTCCACGAATTTAATGGATTTAGCCTGCAGCAAAGACACCGCTAACAAACAGATTACCTGACTGAACAAAGCCAATTTAAGGGATTAATTTAGCACCCCACTGGCTATTCTACAATAAGGCTTTAACATGTGGCTGGAAGGCATTAACAAAATATATCTGCAAAGACAACACTTGACTGTGATTTTTACCTGGGTAGTCCCCCTAAATCCCACTCAGCACAGATGTACGGCCCTGGACGCAGAATCACCCAGAGGCCCAAGCTGGCTGCAAGGCGGAGGTAGGCTCTAAGATAAAGATACAAACAATGCTATTTATTATCAATACATGTCAATTTAAAATGTTTACTGCAGCAAATATAAAGTGGGGGGCAGATAGTTATTCTCAATTAAAGCAGGTGTTCAATTGCAAATGGTATGTCATTCATTCTAAAATATTTCTTTCAATTTTTTTCCATTTTTAAATCATATTGTTCTGTTTTGAGGTGACATCTGCTTTCCAGCACTAGACTTGACAGCAAGCAGCACATTTGATGGATCGACGCCAGCTTATCAATAAATCAAGAAGCACTGATACTGATTTGAGTGCACAGCTAATTAATCAAAAGCATTTCTTAAGGGTAAACGTACACCCTCTCAGCAGTATCAAATTATTCAAGACCGTGGAACGCTAAGCCCTTCTGCAATGCAACAGTGCCATCTGCAGGAGTCTCTCCTTCACTATCCCTTACTCTAAATCCAGCTGATCCTGAAAGTTGAACACCCCTCGCTGAGGCTCATGCAGGTTCCACGGCACATACCTGAAAACAGAAATAAAAGAGAGTTTGTGTGTGCTTTTAGAATTTTATATATATAAATCAACTGTTTGCTTATGACTCATTTCTGCTCGACTTTATTTGACCTGCATATAATCTCCAGTTAAACAACTGTCTGACACAGTTCTGGTTCAGTTCATTCTGGTGCTTTAAGGCACTGTGTATTCAACCAGTCATGAGTTGCAGTGGGAGCCTACGTGGTGAGGGTATTGAGGCCACAGGCCTTCATCTTCAGCAGCCGGTCCTCCCAGTAGGCTCTGGGGACACGGAAGTAATGGATGGAGCCCCCCAGGATGCGTAAGGGCTCTCCCTCCAGAGTGAACTGAGACGAGTTGGCCCTCAGTCCGTCCCCACGGCTTATTATTCTCACTTCATGGCGATTCCTAGGGGGCAAAAGGCAGTTTACAACTGAAAAAACAACTGGTTGAACTAGTACAACTGGATCGAAAGCCATGAAGACATCTGAGACATACTTTACTTCTACTGTATGATAAGAAGCGAGCTTGTCAACAAATATACCCTTGAGCAAAATATTTAAACCCAGTTCCACCTGTTCAGAACTGCATTTGAATGTATTAAAGAGGACCTATAATGCTCTTGTGCCTTTTTCACTTTCCTTTAGTGTGTTATAGGTTTTTTTTGCATGTAAAAGATCTGCAAAGTTACAAAGCCCAAAGTCCAGGCCAAAGGGAGTTAAGCCCCAGACACACCAACCCGATATCAAAGAACTAGCGGCGACGAAGGGCACCAGTTGCATCGCCAACCATTGGCTTGGTGTGTCAGGGCCTTTAGTGTGTTATGTAGGGGTTTTTTTTGTATGTATAAGGTCTGCAAAGTTACAAAGCCCAAAGTCCACGCCAAAGGGAGTTACTCTCCCCCACAGAAACACTGCTCCTGAACTGCCTGAAACGCCTTGCTTGAAGTCCTGCTTTTTCTTCTGTAACGTGGTGATGTCACCAAGTAACACATTTGTGTCTCAAATACTCGCTGCCTTGATAACCCAGCTGCACACGGACCACAGAGAGATGTGCCGAGGCTTTTTGGGACGGGTAAAATCTAACGCTAACATTATCTCTGTTGATCCAGTTCGTTTGCTTGCTTCCATGGCTGCAGAAGGCTGTGTTTGTATGCCAATTTTGTTTCATATGTGGTACCGGGGTTTTGAAAAGGGCAGTGGACGCATCACACCGAGCCAT
>CAKALU010045481.1:42918-56583 GCA_916700995.1 Hozukius guyotensis
CCTGATGTATAAATTTATATGTCGGCTAAATGATTCTCAGAACGCCATTATCATGCTACTGTCAAATCCTAGTTTCAGTGTTATACGATTCACCCCTGCGGTAACACTGGTATAACTGTCTTTTATAAAAAGTGGCATTTTCTATTTTAATGTATGTATTGTTGTTTGTGTTGTATGTTTTTTAATGGACTTCGAGTCTGTCAATAAAGATGAATTGAATTGAACTGAATAGAGCCGAGTCCAGTAATATAACCAAAGCACGTGGCAGTAACTTTAACCAACTTGACTACAACAGTTTACGTTAGAAGTGTCAGTTGGCGCGGTATTCACTCATCTTTCATGCATGACTCCTGTTAAGAGTTGACTACTGGTTAGACTTCCTACAGGCTCATGTTAGCTGTTGTGTGTTTTCCTTACCTTGATAACTGATAAGCAACTATCAGTCCTACAGCAAAACACAGCAGAAGATATCTTTGCTTTAGGGACAGACGGAATCCAGCCATTGATGAGCTTTACAGTGGTAGTTGCAGCACGACTTTAGCAACAGTTGCACCCTGTAATGTTTCTAGTTTAAGTGCATAAGGTATCTTTAGCTTTCCAAAAGGGTCGACCGACTATATTCCTGTTATTAGGCTCATCCAGTTTCACAAAACCTGTCAAAACTGACATGCAGTTGCTCTACCCCATGTTTACACAACGCTGCGTTATTCGCAACGTTACTTCCGGGTTTAATAATTAAAAAGAAACTAAATACAGTCTATGAAAAATTAAACTTAGTTTCTCATTGTGGCAGCAAGTAGCGCCAGTAGTCTAAAAGTAGAACAAACAAACACCCGAGTTACTGAGTACTGCATGTAGGGACCGTCGCACAATTACGCTGCAGAAGAAACGCAAAAAAAAAAATGTAAAACCTGTTCTTTAATTTCTTTTAGTGTGCTGCAGCTGGTTGCAGTCGTTAATTATAAAGCACATACCGCCACCTACTGTACCGGAGTAACGTAGTATGAAATATTATTGTCCTTGGATTACTTTTATATCATTAGGTAAATAATTAAATTATAGCATTAATAATTAAAGAAAAAAAAACTCTGATATATATTCCAATGTCCTTCAAATATGCCACAACCGCTTGCGTTTCCTGCAACCTATCTCCAATTAAAACTTTCCTTGCTTTTTATTATTTTTTAAAGGACCCATATTATGCTCATTTTCAGGTTCATACTTGTATTCTGTGTCACTACTAGAACATGTTTACATGCTTTAAAGTTAAAAAAAACATTATTTTCCTCGTACTGTCAGCCTGAATATACCTGTATTAACCCTCTGTCTGAAACGCTCCGTTTTAGTGCATTTCAATGGAAATGCAACGTAATTGCGTTGCTAGGCAACAGTTTGGGTCCATGTTTACTTCCTGTCAGCGGATGTTATTCACATACACTGCAACAGGAAATAAACTGGGACACATTTAGAATGTTTACGTTTAAAACCGTGTAATGATCTAAATATTGTATATTTGTGACATCACAAATGGACAGAAATCCTAATGGCTTGTTTCAAACGTGCAATTTCTGAATACGGGCTGTGTGTATTGAGCTTTGATAGTTTAACAGTATTTATAAAGCACTTAAACCTGCTGTATAATATAAAAGACCTGAAAATCTCACTTTTTACAATATGGAACCTTTAAATAATATAAGAAATGTGGTTGTTTCCAACAAACTACCAAACATGATCTCCTTAAATTCTTCTTATGAATGTCATTAGAGCACAACAATTAATCGATTTAGTTGTCAACTATTAAATTAATCGCCAACTACTTTGATAATTGAGTAATTGGTTTGAGTATTACATGCCAAAGTTAAAAGGGAATGTTGTTTTTACATTCATATTTTTTAGCTACTTTTTAGTGACTGTCTCTGTCTTGCATATTTGGGCAAATAAAAAGAATGCAATATGCCCGACAGTCTCCTTCTGCCATCATCGTTCCCAGGATGCTTTCTAATGAGGCCTAATTTAGTCTTGTATGTCCTATTCTTACCTTTTTGATCGGTCCATAAAATCCTCCCTCCTCGCATACATTCTTTTTATTTTATGTCTTCTTTCAACTCATGATCCCCAAATCCCTGGCGTACAATCTGCTAAAGGAGATAACAATGTCAGCAACAGTGTCAAAAACATAATGTTGAGAGCACTAAAACAACTCCCAAAACCAAGGGTCTATTCAGCTTTATACTGTATTTGCAAATACCATTTTTGTGTAAGCTGTGACATTATTAAATATTTCTCTGTGGAAAACAAATGTCATAAACATGTAGGCCTACAATTTTCAAAACTAGCTACAAGATGTATTATAATATGGGAAGTTGTTTGACAGCTCTCCCTTGACAACATTGTATGCAATAGTTTGTCTATTTATTTAAGTAGATATATCAGACAATGTAGTATAAGGAACCCTTAGTCTTTTTGTTTTGTAATGTGTTGTGGTGCTCTTTGTTCTATAGTTTTGACTTTTCATCTTATCAATAACCATAAAATGTTGATGTGCTCTCAGGGAAAATAAACACCCCCACTACTGTATATCCTACATGGGGAAGAAAAGATGAATAACATGACACACATAACACATATTCATGCTATTACACACTAACTCGTGACCACAGTGGTACACAGTACCTTATTTGTTAAGCTGTGATTATATTTAGAACCACTATAGGGCACTAAGTACATTCCTTATGTAAACTATATCATGAGGCCAACATTACTGTGTACAATGTGATGCCTCCCTTCTCTGACTGAGAGAGCGAGAGAGAGAGAGAGAGAGAGAGAGAGAGAGAGAGAGAGAGAGAGAGAGAGAGAGAGAGACAGAGCACTATTATATTTTTTGTTCTGAAACAACAATAGTTTCCCTTATCCACAGTGTTTGAGGCCTCCCAGCACCATCCTCCCTTCAAATGCTCCCAGGCAAGCTCAGCTTCAAGGTACAGCAATGTTTTTGATGTAATTGGGATTTTCTGTTATTCTGCATTTGGGACCTTCAGGTTAATGGTAAGATTTTATTTTTATTGTGCTCATTTAAAAATTAGGGCTGTCAATCTATTAAAATAATGAATCTCGATTAATCGCATGACTGTCGCACATTTTTTATCTGTTTAAAATGTACCTTAAAGGGAGATTTGTCAAGTATTTAATACTCTTATCAACATGGGATCGGACAAATATGCTTTCTTTATGCAAATGTATGTATATATTTATTATTGGAAATCAATTAATAACACAAAACAATGACAAATATTGTCCAGAAACCCTCACAGGTACTGCATTTAGAATAAAAATATGCTCAAATCATAATATGGCAAACTCATGCCCAACAGGCAACAACAGCTGTCATTGTGTCAGTGTGCTGACTCGACTATGACTTGCCCCAAACTGCATGTGATTATCATAAAGTGTCTGTAAAGGGGAGACTCGTGGGTACCCATAGAACCCATTTTAATTCCCATATCTTGAGGTCAGAGACCCCTTTGAAAATGGCCATGCCAGTTTTTCCTTGCCAAAATTTAGCCTTCTTCGCAACAAGCTAGTATGACAATAGATTCCTTAGGTTTTCTAATTTCCAATGATGCCGTCTTTATCAACTTCATTCTAGCTTTATAACTGACCCGAAGACCGATATTGCAAGTTGCTTTAATGCGTTAAAATTAGTGGCGTTAAAAACTAACGCATTATCGCATTAACTTTGACGGCCCTAATAAAAATTAAATGTATTTTGTGCCATTTATGTTCATACTATGTACAATATATCACAGATGCATCATTTGAAGTAGCCTGTTTGTAAGGTTTCATTTCAGTAACACACCTTTGAATTCTATTATCCAACACGTACTGTATGACCTGCTTCGGGAGATGGGCCTTTTCCATTATATTTTATCTAACAGTTTTTTCCCCACCAGACATCACCCTGAAGTGAGAAGAATGAGCCGTATGGAGGGTCTGAGGGCCAACTCGTCTCAGTTCACTCTGGAGGGAGAGCCCTTCCGCATCCTGGGGGGCTCCATCCATTACTTCCGTGTCCCCAGAGCCTACTGGGAGGACCGGCTGCTGAAGATGAAGGCCTGTGGCCTCAATACTCTCACCACGTAGGCTCCCACTGCAACTTGACTGTGCTGCATTTCACAGGATTGTCACTATTCTGTTACTGGAGAAGGTCAAACACAGATCAGAATAAATCAAATGTGTTTATATGAAATGGCTTAAGAGACAGTTTACCTTAAAATGAAATAGAAACAAAGGAAATATCAGGATTTTTATGAGCCACTCGGGACCGCGCTATTGCTTATAAGCTAAGTATTGTTTTTGTGCTTTTTCAGATATGTGCCATGGAATCTGCATGAGCCTGAGAGAGGAATATTTAACTTCCAGGATCAGTTGGACCTTAAGTAAGGCTTTTATGTTCTGTTATCGAGCATTTTCAGATGTTGGCCCTAAACTGGAATAGTTTGCCAATTAAATTGATCCCCTCCCCGTCTTTAAAATCCATCTAAAGACCCATCTATTTTTGTTTTGCATTTGTTGTTCGTGCAATACTGTTGTGTTATGAATTTATCAAGATGCTCTATATGCTTTTATTAATTTACCTATATTCTCTCTTATTTATGTCTGCCTTTTTATTTGATCATTCATGTGTTTTATTTAATCTCTTTGTAAAGCACTTTAGTTGACGTTGGTTGTTTTTAAATGTGCTCTATAAATACATGTGACGTTGACTGTTTCCTCCTCTTTGTAGATTGGTAAATATTCCCAAAAGACATGCAGAATGGTTATTTTTTTAAATGAAGCAGAAGGTGTCTCTTCCTTTTCTCAGGGCCTATGTCAGTTTAGCAGCAGAGATGGGTCTGTGGGTGATCCTGCGTCCTGGACCTTACATCTGCGCTGAATGGGACTTGGGCGGGTTGCCTAGGTAACACCATCTGCCCATTTCTTTAAATGATTGCCATGTATTAGCAGTATGCCAAGAAGTTGTGTTTCTTTCAGCTGGCTGTTACAAGATAAAGGCATGCAGTTGAGGACAACTTATCCTGGATTTGTAGATGCCGTCAACCTCTACTTTGACAAGCTTGTCTCTGTTATCAAACCTCTGATGGTAAGTCAAACTCAAAGTTTAGTTATTACATTTCCTGAAAGAACAATTGGGGATTTCAGTGAGACCAACATGTGTTTGCCTTCTCAGTTTGAAGAGGGAGGCCCAATCATTGCAGTTCAAGTAGAGAACGAGTATGGATCATATGCCAAAGATGAGAGATACATGCCATTTATACAGAATGTGAGTTTACTAATGTATTGCAAGGTTTCTTTTTGATTTAAATCTGTAATGTACTTAATTCAATATATTCTATTTCTTCTCCTGCAGTGTCTCCAGTCCAGAGGGATCAAGGAGCTCTTGCTGACTTCAGACAACTGGGAGGGCCTGAGATATGCAGGGATGGAGGGAGGTAATGAAAATAACTAACCCTTGAGTCAAATCAAATTGCCAAATTTAATTGTAGTAGTTTGTCAAAAAAAAGTCAAATGCCTAAAACATTTATTTTTAGTGTTTTTTAAAGTGTATTATTTTTGAGGATATAATTTATTGTGATTAATATTTACTTTTCAATGTCATTATTGGACTTCATTTGGTCTAAATCTTGTTAATTTCAGTTCTAAAAACAATAAACCTTCAGAGGCTGTCGTTCGGAGCTATCCAGCACTTAGCTGACATGCAGGTAGGTGATTAATGGTTATCTTTGGCAATATGGTTTTTGCACTCACTACTGACTACTTGTAAAAGTAAAATATAATTTATTTCTACTTCTGCATATACCGTAGTATTGTGTAAGAGCATTGGCTAAAAGCCCAAAAGGAAAATGTCACATTTTATTTCTCATTAAAACCTTGCTATGGCTCTTAAATTACAGTAGACGGTAAGTTATGTATTAATACAGGCGTGTTTTGTGTTTTGTGTAGCCTGAGAAACCTCTAATGGTGATGGAGTACTGGTCTGGGTGGTTTGACGTCTGGGGAGAACATCACCATGTGTTCCATGCGGAGGGTATGGAAACACTTTTCAACCTACATTTTTTACAATGAACATTTTTTTCTGAGCACATGCTCATTTCAGCATCACTCTGCATTTCATTCGTTGCTGCATATTGCTCTTTGGCCCACTTTGTGTATAATCCCATCATTTACTATCATATGGTTTACAGATATGCTAGCTGTTGTGTCAGAGATCCTGGAGAGAGGTGTCTCCATCAATCTGTACATGTTTCATGGGGGAACTAGCTTTGGCTTCATGAATGGAGCGATGGACTTGGGCACCTACAAACCTCAAGTCACCAGTTATGGTTAGTGGGAGTTATCTTAGAGCTCAGAGACCAAAAAACATGATTATTTTGTTCATTAATATGATTCCCCTCAACAAATGCGTTGCTTCTTACTGTTTTTGTAAACATTTTCATTGCAGATTACGACGCTCCGCTATCTGAGGCTGGAGATTGCACCCCAAAATATCAACTCTTGAGGAATTTATTCAGCCAGTACCACTGTAATGTCTTTTTAAAGAGTGTGTAGCATTTAGGGGGATCTACTGGCAGAAATGTAATATAATATTAATAAGTAGGATTTCTTTAGTGTATAATCACCTGAAAATAAGAATCGTTGTGTTTTCGTTACCTTAGAATGAGCCGTTTTTATCTACATAGGAAGCGGGTCCTCTTTCTACGGAGCCCGCCAGTAGCCCGGAACGGACATACCAAACACTGTTAACTTTTCCCGCTTGAACCGGAGTCGATAACGTTACTCGCTGCCGCTCTCTCTCTTTCTTCATCACTCACTTTCCACCTCTGCTTCAAATGACCTACGCTACTCGTACAAAAACTGGCTCTAGATGGGACCGTCTGTCACCGTAGTTCTTCTACACGCTTGGCACACGGGAGAGGCTTCAGTTGGTTATAATCTGCAACCTCACTGCTAGATACCGCCAAATCCTACACACTGTTCCTTTAAGCATCCATGACATTGATTGCATTGCAAATTTCATGTGAAACTACAGTATGTACACCTAACAATTAATTTGATGACTGCATTACCCAGAGTAATTGCAGTCTGCCATAATTAGCATTAATGAAATGTTTTTGCCAACTCGTGTTCCAGCTGAGCCTCTTCCTGAAGTGCCCTCTCCTCAGGAGAGGAGAGCATACGACCCTGTTACCATCCAGCAGCACCTGTCACTGTGGGACAGCCTGCACTTCACCGACAAGGTAAGCTACCCGAGACAAACAACCTGTCTGGTGTGACAGTTGATACATATATAATGGAAAATGTTTAATCCATACCGTCGGATATATAAAGGGGTCCTGCTGGGATGCGAGCAAAATGTAAGATGTGGTGAGACAGATCATAGAGATTTAGCAATATGCTGCTCATGCTCAAGACAGATGTCTCACACCTGGTCATGCATCAAGGTGGCAACACACCATATTTTTTTTAAGTATCTTTCATATGCTGTTTGGTGGGCTCTTTTATTCCAAGTGTGTTGCAGTGTCATGCATGCTTCCTAACCCCGGCAGTGATGGTATTCATCTTGCCCTAACTGTAAATCTACGCAGATACAGATTACACTTCATTGTCCTCACAGATCAATGTTTACGGTGTTCTGCCAGATTCTTTCATCTAATAATACGTTGGGATGTTTGACTATTCATCCAGCCGTACAGGTCAGAGAGGCCGGTGAACATGGAGAATCTCCCTGTCAACACTAACGCTGGTCAGTCATATGGATACACACTGTATGAAACCACCATCACCAGTGGAGGAACCCTCAACTCCAGGAACAACATCAGAGATAGAGCACTGGTGAGAATACGCAGACTGACTCACAGACAGACATACATACATACAATAGATGCATAATATAGTCTCAAAAAATATTTTTCTTTTTCTGTTCTCCAGGTTTTCGTGGACAGACGATGTGTTGGTTGTTTGGACTACAAGACTCATGAGCTGGCACTCCCTCATGGACAGGTGCTGACTGTTTTTTTGTGGCTGTTCTTAGCTGTACATGCCATCTTCCCTATAGCTGTTGTCCTTAGCTCCTATTATACTCGGACTTAGGGTTAGGGCTAATTACAGAAAGTACAAGGGCCCATATGTCAAAAGCATCCCAGAAATATTTTTATGACAAGCCTTAACGTTTGTATTTGGAGTGAAGGGATGTAGAGCACAATATAGTTGTCTTTGGTCACTGTCCATACCTGTTACACAGTAGTCAAAGGTATCCAACTGCTCAAAAGCATTTTTCTGAGATGGCGTCAAAGTACAAACGAGTACTTTATTCCCCTGGGCAAGCATAAAAAGAGAAAAAATAATAAAATTACAGTGTTTCCATCCATTAAGGATAGCAAGATGGTACAATATCCACTAACAATATTGACAGATTTCTTATTCATAATTGAAAAATGCTTTTTAGAAATTTGATCTGCAGGATTATGAATAATTCAGCAAAACGTGCAACAAGCATAATATTTTGCAAATGTTGTAAACAAAGGCTAATTATAATGGCCAATTTTGGAGCATCTAATTGTGCTCAAACAGGATTTAGAGGAACTTTTCAAAGCAATAATGCTCTACAACACTTCTGTCTAACAGAGAAGTCTCAGCTTTATAGTTTCTGTCTTATTCATACTCCATTCTGTTTTAATCCTTCAATAACCTTGCATATCGTTATACTACCTCATTTAATTTTTATTTAAAAACAAAAAACTGCGACAAACTTGCACACTTTGCTAATGTATATAGTATGTTATTCTATGCTTATATTTCCTATGTTAGTTGTAGTAGTCTCATATATTTATAGTGTATTCTAATATATTCTTTATATTGTGTATTCTATAGATATTTATCTCTAGCGTTGATATGTATATTTACTGTGTATTTACTGTTCCTGAGCAATGCAATGAAACACAATTATTTCCCAATTTGGGATTAATAAAATACATCTATCTGTCTTACAACGAAATGTGATTCTGGGAAGCTGTACACATTACATGTGGACCCTATCAGAGTATTCTCTTTTATTCACTATTTTCATTTGGCATATTCACATAAGCAGAAAAATATTGAAATATCACACTCCTGTTTTGTGCACTGAAGGGAGAGATGACCTTGAGCTTGCTTGTGGAGAACTGTGGAAGAGTGAATTATGGGAAAGCTCTGGATGAACAGCGTAAAGGTATTCTGCCTTCAAACATTAGTGTCTAGTGCTGTGCCTGCCATACAACGATTTATTACTTTTACACCAGTTCAGTCATCTGAGTTTATGAATACCCATTGTGCATCGCTCATGTGTATTTCAGACCTGAACTGTTCATATTAGAACAGATCTGAATCAAATTATTCTTAACATTAATTTTAACATTGTTCAAGCCGATCAGAACAGTTCAGATAAAGTTGCTTGGACACTGAAAAATGAATTTAGTTAAATCAAATGACTGCCACTGTGTAAAATTACTGACCTTTTCTCCGTTTTGTGGCCCATCATGAAACCTCATATTGTATTACAGGTATTGTGGGAGACATTCTGTTGAATCACACCCCTCTGAGAGGATTTACCATCTTCTGTTTAGATATGAAGCCAGGCTACATGAAAAGGTTGGTTTACTGAATGCCATTTTTTATTCTGTGAAAATGACTACTAGACCTCTTCATGGACGCAAAGAGACATTTGCTGGTCGTAAATTAAAAGGGCATATTCACCCTAAAATACTTAATCTGCTTATAAATCACCCTTCATGGTTTTAAACAGGTATTGCTAATTTAACATGTATATTTGGTGTCTAGTAGTGTTGGTATATGACTACTGCCTTTATTTACATTACAGTATATGCCCACACATTGCACGCAAATAGTTCATGCGCTAAAAATAATTGTACTGCAGAACTCAAGTTATGTTTTTGCCAAATCCTTCTTGGCTCATAATTCACATGATTACAGTGATTGTTTTTAATATAAATTTTTGATCTTTTTTCAGATTAATGAGTTCAGGTCAGTGGAAGTCTGACTTCAAGTCGCCCTCCACTCCAGGATTTTTCCTGGCCAGACTGTATGTGGATGGTCCCCCCAGAGACACCTTCATCAGACTCCCTGTAAGTCATCTTTTATGCTAAACTGCATCTATTATAGAAATTATAGAAAAAATGTATATGAAATTTCTTATATTGATCTATTTCTTGTATTTCAGAATTATCTATAATTGATAAAAACAGTATTTTGCATGCATGTTTAATTGGGATTTTAATCACAGTTTGGAAAACAAACAGTTGACATTGATCATACCAGTGCATCCATCCACAGGGTTGGGGTAAAGGAGCTGTGTTCATCAATGGACACAACCTTGGACGCCATTGGTTCATTGGTCCCCAGCTTTTCCTTTATCTCCCAGGACCTTTGCTCAGAAGTGGAGAAAATCAGGTATATCCTTATCCGTGTATATGAATGATATATAGTACATGAAGTTCACCTCTGCTTTCTAATTTTTTTTTCAAGATGATTTGTGGCAGATTGTTTAGGTATTTTTTTTATGTTCTCTTTCAGATTATTGTTTTCGAGGAACAAAAAGCAGATGACAAAATACTGTTTGCTGAAAATCCTGATCATGGAAGGACAATTGATGTTTACAAACTCCCCTTTTGCACACTGCTGTGAAAATAACATACAGCATCAACACACGTTTATGCACACACACACACACATAACTGTATATGCCATACTGCCATGACATGAGAGCCACAATAAAACACCAACATCTCATGTAAGTACAATCACTTAATTGTTACTAATCAGTAACAACTGAATAAAAAAACAGGCTATGGAGTAGCAGCAAATCATACTTATTCTAACTGCAGGAGGAGAGGAGCTGATTCATAGTAATGGATCCTTTCACGTTTTATTGGGGGCAACCGCCAAAATGGAGCAAAAAAAGACAGCCAAATTATCACCAGCCGCTCAATGACATTTTTACCAGCTCAAACAAAAGAAATAGTCCAAATTAAAGCTGCGAGCAGCGATGATCGGGCCCTCGCACCTGTCGCGTGTCGGGGGTACTGGCTGGATGCCGATTTACGCGGCCAGGCACGATGAAACCGGAACTTTGATGACGCCTGCCACAAGACTCTACGACAAACGGTTCATGAGTTATGAAAGGGGGCGTGGCCAATGTCTTAGGGCGGGGCTATGAGTCTATATTGACATGTAAATGTCCTCAGGACTGGACCCTCATCATGCCTGAGAAATTTGGGGCAGATCGGACTATGTACAGTGGAGTTACAACAACTTCCTGTTTCGTGGCAAATGGCTCAAAATGGCCACCACGCCACGGTCAGGTCGTTCACTGAAAACTCACCATTTGAATAACTTTTCATCCTCAAGGTCTTAAGATGGTCCTGACCAAATTTCAAGTCGATCTGATCAAATCTGTAGGAGGAGTTCGTTAAAGTACACGGCCTATAAAACGCTAAAAATGGGCGAAAATTGCATATTAAATTAAAAATGGCTGACTTCCTGTTGAGTTTTGGGCATACCTCCAGGAGGCGTTTTTGTGCGTCTCCACATGTTACATCTCTCTGCCAAATTTCATACATGTAGGTGAAACCGGAGCGAGGGGCTCAATTTTTCCAATTTTCTAGGGGGCGCTAGCGAGCCATTTTGCAACACCCAAACCCGAGTCCCTTAAAATATCAAATGTTTCACCGCGTCTGATAAGTGTGGCAAGTTTAACAACTTTTTGAGCATGTTAAGGTTGTCAAAAAGGCGATTAATTTGCATGAAAAAGAATAATCCCTTCAGTTTCAATAGGGCCTTCGCTGGCCCGACGCTGTTGGTGCTCGGGCCCTAAATAGCAGAGCTGCCCCAGAGAACCCATGACACTAGCAAGGCCGAGTTCATCTTCCTATGGGAAGTTACCCTACAGTAGAGGCTAACAGGTCCCTATGAAATAACTCACTCACTCTGGCAAATTAGGAGCTATATTAGCAGGCTGGTGTTTCACATGATACACTTAGGCTTCCTGGAAATTACACTAGCAACTTAACAAAAGCCAAATTGACCTTTAATTAGCTTTATTTATTATTTAGGGTTATTTAACTAGCTAGCTAACAGTGGCGCTAGCATTTAATTTACCAGGCATATTGGCACCATTCGTTTTAGTCATATAAAATGACATTATACCTTTCAAATATTGACTTAACTTAACGTTACAAGTTGTGGCATAAATTGTAATCTTCTCTGTTTGTTGATCTCTGCCGTCATTCTCCCACCTGTATATGAAGCGATGGTGCTGCGCATGCGCAGAGAACCCTCTCTACAGTCTCTCTCGTGTAATCTCGCGAGATTACTTTACAAATCAGGTGTATGGTTTGATGGAACAGAAAAAAATAAAAATGGGCTTGATAATGTCATATAATGTATTTTTTTTTAATGTATGGATCAGACAGAACACCTGCTGGTTGGTGCTGTTTAATCTAAAGCACCAACCAGAAATGCTTGCAGGTTGTACAAAGCAAAGAGATGACCTGTGTATTTAAGTGTGTTTACTGCCCTCTAGATAGATAGATAGATAGATAGATAGATAGATAGATAGATAGATAGAAACTTTATTGATCCAGAGGGAAATTCAAGTTTCCAGCATCACAGTTCCATAGTGCAAAATATGTTAGTAAAAAGGCAGTAAAAAAGTTAGTAGTGCAAAGTACAAAGTACAAAAAAATATACCAGATACAAAAATACAAGGAGATGAAGAAAACTGTTAAAACGGAATATAGTGCAGGGTAACAGCTGTGATACACAACTACTAAAAAAAAGTGAATATAGTGCAGAAGAGATTGTTAAAAATGAGTAGAGTGCATTAAATTTAACAAATCGGGTGTATGGTTTGATGGAACAGAAAAAAATAAAAATGGGCTTGATAATGTCATAGAATGTATTTTTTTTTATGTATGGATCAGGCAGAACACCTGCTGGTTGGATGGGTCTTAGTCATGCTGTTAAATCTAAAGCTAAAGTCAAAACAAAATGCTTGCTGGTTGTACAAAGCAAAGAGATGACCTGTGTATTTAAGTGTGTTTACTCCCCTCTAGTGGTCACTGTGAAAAACTGCAATATTAAATTTGAAAAGTCATTGTTTAAACTTTATTTTCCGACATTTTTCAAACTTTTTTTCAGACATTTTTCAGACTTTTTTTTTTACGGACATTTTTTCAGACTTTTTTTTCCCAACATTTTTCAAACTTTTTTTTCAGACATTTTTCAGAGTCTTTTTTTCCAGCATTTTTCAAACTTTATTTGTCAGACTTTTTTTCAGACTTTTTTTCGAGACTTTTTTCAGACTTTTTTTCAAAACTTTTTTTTCTTTTTTCTTATCTGCACCTTGAGTCTGCAATAAAGTTTGAATTGATTGAATATGAATGAGATTTTCGCTTCTGGAAACCTCACTGCTGTCACTTCCAACTCTCGCGAGAGTTTGTATATGACGTTGTAATGTATTATATGTAATGTATTATTGTTGTTGTTGCTTTTTTTTCAGACTTTTTTCAGACTTTTTTTCATACATTTTTCAGACTTTTTTTTTTTTACGGA
>CAKALU010045483.1:0-64930 GCA_916700995.1 Hozukius guyotensis
CTTCACAAGACACGGGAAACCTCTGTTGGTCTGGAGGAGCTGCAGCAGTTATTTCTGCACAAACGTCCACTGTACATTCACTAGATATTCTCAGAGCTAAACTTACTCTTCTGCAGTGTGTAGTGTGCGCGCATGCACGTGAGAGTGGAGCAAAAGAGTGAGAACGAGCGCGGTGTGTGAGTGAAGGCAAGCAGAGGAGCAGAGTACAGCAGAGACTCCGGTCCTGGAGACCAAAGCTACGGTCTCCCCCGCGTCCTCCGACCGACCAACACTGTTTAACAGACGGGCTTCACTAGATACAACCAAGAGGTTTTGGTGCTTCCGTGTAGTTTGTGTTGGAGTCTTGTCTGAACAGCGTAGCCACACGCGAGCGCGCATGAGACACCGACCCGCAATGATTTATACGTGTAAGAAGTTACAAACAGTCCCTTTATTGAAATTCATCTAAATCAACTCTAATTTGCTAGCTGGATACTCTTGATACAAACAACAAGCCACACATTTATACGGGTAGAACTACACACATTACTGTGGCAAAATATACCGAGATATAAAAAAAAAAGTGACAATACACATCAGGAGCATAAGTGGAATACTGTGATAAATAAATCCAAACTGAATCAGTCATGATGAACCGATGATTACCTTTAATTTAATCTTCTGCATAAATGAGCTGCCAGACAGTAGAGGTAGGCCATATATCAGATACAGTCGATGGACTGCAGCTTGTTCTACGTGGGATGTAGTGAATGACTATATCGCCAACATCGAGCACTGGCATGAGACTCGCTCTGGCGTCTCTCCCTCCCACGATACACTCTGCTGGGGGGGGGGAGTGTGTGTGTAGCGTACTGTATGAGCATGGATGTGTGTATGAGGCGTGTGTTTTAGTATCTGGAGGGAAGCAGGGAACAGAGAGAGAGAGAGAGAGAGAGAGAGAGAGAGAGAGAGAGAGAGAGCCCGGAGAGAGAGGAAGAAGTGAAGCGCCAAAGCGAGTTTATATACGTGTCGGTTCAGAGCCTGTAAGAACGGCCTTCAAAATAAAAGTGATCTTCCGGTCTTTTTAAAAACTTCCAACTGCAAACTGTATTTCAGAGAAAAATTGAATTTCAATTGTGTGAATAATTAGTCAGACTTACTAAGAGACCAATCTGCCATCAGTATGACAGTACGCCACCTCGTAGGTTTACTCTCGCTGCCTAGCAGAAGGTACGCATGAACGTCATCTATTAAAACGGAACTATCAGAGGTCTCAACTGCTGCATGAAGGCTTCAACAACGACCTACTCCAGCAATTAGAGTCAGTTTGGATGAAAGTGTGATCTAGAGTTTGTGGCCAACTGACGTGTTTGAGCAATGTCACTCGAAGCAAGGTCCTAGTGTTTGCTCTCCTTTTATGAGGACATTCTCATCTAGACATCTAGATCTCAAGGATTGTTGTACAGGACAGAGGCTTTTCATTCCACAGTATCAGAGGAACTGGACAGATGATGGAGCGGGACGGTACCGCTGTTACGGATCAACTGCTGGGGACTTTAGACTGAATTGGTTCGTTATTGATATTTCAACATACACCCATGGGAATTTTCTCAAGTCTTAGTTGGGAGTCAAACCTGAGTCACCAACAAGGAGCAGCGGTACTCTTCAATATTAATGCACTAAACCAGTTCACCAGTTGCTTCTTTAAGGCAGCAGTGGGTAGAAATGGAGCAAATATGATTAAAAAAATCACTATATCGTGAGACGTGAGACAGGTAATCTGAAAAAAATCATGTTCCTCTGTGTCCTCCGGTGCTCCCAACGGCATCTGCAAGATTTCACAGACCGGAGGAAAACAAGCAGTAAGAGCTGATCTGAGGTTTGCCGTCCAGCCGGCTGTCAATCACTCGCAAACTCCGACCAAACCGTCAAACTAGGCAGCGCTGATCAAATGTGAATCAATATTCTGTTACGTTAATGTCTATTTCTCTCCTCAGATGTTTCCAGAATCATCTTGTAGTGTACGGTTTAGCTGTAAAATGAGAAAGTTTGTGACCCGGCAACCATGTTGAGATCAGTTGAGGAAATACCAAGCACCGCCCACCACCCGGAGCACAGCCAATAGGAACGCTCTCTCTCTGAAATGACCTGTGATTGGTCAGAGTCTCCCGTCACGGGCTAGACTTTTTAAAACAGAGCCATGAGGAGGAGCAGAAGTCTAGTTTTCTCTCAGAACACTTGAATTACAATATGCTAAAAGGTTATTATGGAATTTTTGCCCAATGATGCCAAAAACATTGTTTCCTACTGCAGCTTTAAGGCTGAGTCCATTAGTCCTACAGCCAGCTGTCTGATACAGCCTGATCCACTGTATTCTACAACACAGGGCTGCACAATGACGTTGTACTTGTGGCCTCTTCACGCTACACACACATAGAACACAAATATTTCAATTACAATAGAATAAAGCAACATAATGTCATCTCATCTACCCAGAGAGACTTTAGAGGTTTAGAGGGAATGAGGGTGGTGGAAAAGGTAGTGGTATGGTCATGTGTAAAACTATTTTGCCCAGAAAGAACTAAATGTTATCGACACGTTTCAGTAGAAAGTGATCCAATAAATACAACACCGCCGCACACTACGCAGTCCAAATGACAACGTCGAGGATGGAGGACCGGGCCCATGTTGAACCTAACAAAGCCGAATGCTCCTCTACACACTTTTAGCGTCTCACCTCTGGTCAACGAAGACAAATTTGCCGTCGATGGCGTGTCGGGAGACGTACTCCGTGGGCTTCACCCTGATGTCCGCCAGGCTGGGCTGGGGGACGATGTGGGGGTGCAGGCGGCCGATGGCTACCAGGCAGCTCAGGTTGCAGCCCTCGTTGTCGGGCTCGTTGTCCTCGTCCAGACCCATCTTGGTGGGTGGCCAGCTCTTCAGATAGCCCGTGCTATGGATGGTGCAGAAGCTCTTACGGTCCGCTGTGACGGGGAGGGGGTGGGGTGAGAGGGCACACAGAGTTCATGTCAACTTACAACACAATAAAAATACATCTACAATTATTATTTTAGAGCAGAATACTGTTCAAGACATCGTTTCATTCATTTTGACTCATTCTAGGAATTCATCCATAACTTGTAGTGTAAACACACTAAACAGGAAAATCATGACCCTGTGTGTCATTTCACAACCACAAACTGTCCTGCTTCACACGGGAGTCACATTCTTCCCTTTGCAGTGTGGGACAGTGATTACAGGCAGGCCTACATGCAGTACCACGCCTGAACGCATCCCGAGTAGACACAGACGCTGCTGAACCAGCGGTCTGTAGATATGGGTCTACCTTCTCAAGGTAACTGCACATCTCCAGTTTTACCACAAAAAAAGAAGAAGAAAAAATGACTCCATCTCTTGGGTCCCCGTTAGAGTGATCTGTTTGTTGATTCATATTCTAAAAATTCAATAAAAATATCAGAATAAAAGATTCTACACTAAAATGAAGAGATATTGTGTCACCATGTGCCTCTGAGGAGTTTAACATCTCTCCGTTGTGAAACACAAAGCACGAGATCAGAGGGAGAATGGAGTTAGTCTGTAGGAAACAGCTAAACACTCGACATGAATGGTGACACAGTCAGTCTGGGTTGTGTGACTATAAAGATACTTAGTTGAGATTTATCTACATGAGTCCCCAAAACTGTCCCATCACTGAGTTATGGGTCAGTCCAGAGGACTTCATGTCTACAGCACTTGGTTGGAATGAGTCAGTGTGAACATGATATGGACTACAACTAGGGATGCTAATTTTGAAAAAAAAATTCTGAACCGATAACCGACCCTCGTTAACCGATTATTAACCGTTAACCGACAAGACCCGTCCGGGAGCGTTAACTTAGCAGCTACGATGCTGCGTGTAGTGTCGCGGACATGCAGCCACTTTCCCAGTAAAAGTCTCCACCGCACATTTAGTTTAGTTTAGCAGGTTGTCAGCTGTGTGTCTGCCTGGATTAACGATTGGCAGCGATTGGCCGATAAACAGTGTGTGTGTTTGTGCTACGTTAGCAGCTCTAGCATTGCCAGAGGCTTCTTGCTCGCCGCCGCCACACACATACAGTCTGTCAGCGCGACAAAACTTTAACGAGTGTCCGTGTGTGTGTGTGTTGGTGGTGAGTGTGAGGTTGTTGGTGGCGTTCTAGCTGTGAACGTAGGTGTAGCAGTGTGTGTACAGTTTATTTGTCGGTGAATAAATGCTACGAAACTGCAACTCCTCCGCTCCGCTCAAGCGAGCCAGAGACCGGAGCCGACTTCCTGTATCCTGCAACTCCGGCTCCGCCTCTTAAGGTAGGCTGTTAAGGTGGACCAGCTTTTCTCCTTAAAGTGACGAGCCGCTCCTCTGAGCCGCTCAGCTTTTTAATTAATTATTAACATTTCTTTTAACCGATAGCGTTAATCGGTTAAAATGCTTAATTTCGGTTAACGGTTAATTATTGACATCCCTACTCCCTATAGCTTTCATTATCTATTATAATACAAAATGATTCCACTTCACCATTTGTTTAAAGGTGCTTAATTCAATATGTCATGATATATCATCATCAACTATTGTTCTATGTAAAGATATTGAGGAGTAAATAAACACATTAATGCATGCACTCGATGAGGCCGACTTCCTCCGTTGTGTAACGGAGGTGTCCTCGTGCTAACTGATGTGTGATTCCTGCTTCTAATAAGGATGTGCTTCTAAAAATAGAGCGAGAGGAAAGACCAGGAAGCAGGCGTTGCTTTCATAAGAAGCTAAGTGAAAGACTGGAGACACGACAGTGTGTGAAGTACAGAAGAGTAAAGGGCTGAAGGTAGAGAAGAGCCCTCGACTGGCTCTCAAAGATAAAGATTGACGGGCAGACGCTTTGAGCAGCACGGAGCTTCTTCTACCGGGACCTGCTGTTCAGGGCGAGAGGAGGATTGTGGGTGACAGAATTCCAGAACTAACCTTTTTTCTTAGAGCAGGTGGAGGGAAAGTCTTTATCCTCTACTTTGACGGAGGGCCTGTTGCACTTCATCCTGCAGAAAAACGAGCGTCTGGCTCCGGAGCAGAGTCTAGACGGGCCAGGGGTGATGTCGGTCTTCACTGGAAGACCAGCTGCAAAATACACACACATGCAAATGGTTAACATAGCAGCTTTCAAAACGATCACTTCTGGGTTCTTTAGTTCATATCATTGCTTTTTTAATGTCCAGGGCAGACACTTTCAGAACGTGATTGCATTATCGGCTGAAACTTTGTTTCATCATACTCAAACACAAAAATAACATGGGCAAAATAAAGCATGTTTGTGTGTAATAACATCCATCGGTCTCAAACTCCTGTAGCCAGATTCATTTAGTCTTTCTATTTCCACTGCCTCTGTTGAAGTCTTCAATGATGCAATGATTTAAATCCATCCATGCAGTCTGACAATAGTTTTTCTACTGAGAAAAAGTACTCCACTATTACTAGCCATCGGCCCTCTGTAGGGGGGTCAAATAGCAGTTCTATTTAGCACCATCGCCTTGTCATAGCTTTTTACTATCTTTATCTATCAGACTTCCATCTCTTCTACGGATGTCACAATACCACAAATCTAGTAGTTGATACCAATACCAGTGAATTACCACGATTCTCCATACCAAATGCGATACCACGGTAAAAAAAATAAAATTAAAATAAATCCCATGTAATGTGCACACGTGTCTATATATATCCTCAGATTGCAAGCAGTAGTTTAAATTCACTGACATGGTGACATTTCACTGGGTATAGGCTACCAGAAGTGGGACCAAGATTTTGTTTTGCAAGTCACAAGTAAGACTCAAGTCTGTGACTCAAGTCCCAACTCGTGTCACGAGTCCTAAACAGGCCATATGAGCTCTTCATCAAATGTAAGGTCATTTTAACAGCAGAGTAACTGGATCCAACTGGTGCTCAGTAACAGAACGGTAGTTCTTCATGGTTTTCTCCTGAAACTTGATTGGATGCTGTTGGATTGATTCAAACTAAGTGGATCTGGGGAGTTACGTGTAAGATAATCAAATGCAAGTCCCGATAACATTCACCGGAAATAAAGAGTCCAGAGTTCAATAAAAAAACAAAAAACACCACTTCTCAGAGATTTAGCAATAAACAACAAGAGATAGAAATTTAGTTTGTTCAGTTCAGTTTTTTCCCTCACGAGTGAATCCTCTTCTCGAACATAAAGGATCTCTGCATCTCGCTGCTGCATGGCGCTGGTGTGTGTGTGAGCGGAGGACAGAAGCAGCCACATTTGGCGCTCTGCGGGTGTTCATTTCGGACCCTGCAGGCATCGTACGGTACCTTCGGTGCTGTAGAAAACGTGTACCGTCGCGTTTTTAGAAATTCGGCATCGACTCGGTACCGAAGTATCGGTTCTCGTGACATCCCTAATCTCTTCTTTGTAAAAATTCCTCCTGCCAAATTACAAAATAAAAGCTCATATATCATGCTATTTTTAATCTCTGGTACCACAAGCTGAATCCACACTAACAGAGGCGTCAGTGTGCTAACACTACCGCTGCTGCTTAAATCACAGCACAAAAGGAAAAAATAAATGGACAAAACACAGATATGAACTGCAGCAAAGGGGTTTGACCGTTTTAAAATGACACCGTTCGATAGACAGTACAACCACCGGAGAGGCTTTCCGGCGTCATGAGGCAGCCTTGAGTTTGCTGCCTGGAATCGCGAGGACTCAATAGATTAAGATGAACGCTCCGATTCTACACAATAGATGACGCGTGTTTGGGATTTGCTTACTTTTAGCATCGATGAGCCTCTCTCGTGGGGCCGTATCAGAAGAGGACAGCTGCTCTTTGACCTTGGCAATGTCCTTGGGGTGAAGGTAGTCGAACAGGCTCTGACCGATCAGGTCGTTCTGTGTGAGACACAAAGAGAGAACAGAGGGATCAGGTTCAGGGTCATACCCGGCTCAGGGTCAAACCTGGCTCAGGGTCATACCTGGCTCAGTGTCAAACCTGGGTCAGGGTCATACCCGACTCAGGGTCATACCTGGCTGTAGTTGAGAATCTTGTAGACGGATTCGGAAACAAAGAGGATCTTTCCGCGGTCACACCCGACCACAAACAGGAAACCATCAGCAGCCTGCATCATCAAACACACAACACTGGAATAAATCTGGGGAATGTCACAAAAAAGTAGTACTATAGAGTGTTGGATGTCTAATAAATTGCACTGCACTCACCCTTAGTATCAAGTGCTTCAGTTCATCATCGGAGAGGAAGGAAGGCTTGTAGTTGGCCTCTGTGTACGGGTTGGCTGCACCTGCACACAACAGTAGACACGGCGCTCACGCATGACGTATTCACTCTGCAGCTGCAACTGCTCGGAGCCTTCTGGAGTCAAAGTCATAAGTAGCTATTTTCCATCTACTTCAAGTAAGTTATGAAGCCAGGATTCTGGTAAACAGACGTGTTTTACCGAAAAACATTTTTTTTGCAATCGGTCAACAGGATTGTTGATCAGTACCGAGTGAATCTGGCTTTAATAACCAGCATATCCTTTACTGAACAGGTATCTTCCTAACTGCTCGAAGATGGTCCTTCAAGTGATCACAACATGTTTTGTCCTCCGTTCATGAATAGACCCAGGAAGCTGTGAGAGTCAACACTGTTGCAATTCTTACTAAGAAAGTTGACCTACAAACCTGTTCTTTCTTTCTGCAGATCACATTTTGTCACTTCAGAGCTGGACAGGGTCAGAACTCTACGTACTAGTCGCTTACAGTTGTGACCACGGCTTACCTAAAAACCCTCATACAATTGAGCCAATATTCATCCTAACCTCTGAGTGTCTTCATGTGCTGGACGGCCATGCGCAGCACCGTCAGCTTGTCTAGTTTGCGGGACATGGCGTTGCAGGTGGGCACCAGCGACGCCAGCTCGTCGATGAAGCTGTTCATCTTGTCCCTGCGACGCTTCTCGATCTGGCTGTGAGCCTCTCTGTGGAGGGGAGAAGCATCAGACAGTTACAGACGGCTCATCGTACACCGATTATTGTCCCTCAGAAATCCAAAGAAGAGAAAAAAACATTTTGGTTTGCATGTCACCTGTTGTATAAAGAGTAGCACGCAGTAAGTTATCCTTCAACGGGCCTCACAAGGCTAACAAGACGTAAATCATGGAGCTCAACACTAAGAACACGCTGCTCTCTGAAGAGAAAATGCCCTCGGTGTTGTGTCTATCCTTCAGGACATCCCAGAGTCTGTCCAACTGGTCTGTCTGTCTGTCTTCACTAGCTGCTACTAGTGGGACTGTTCTTTCCACGCCAGAGAAAGAGAGCTTGTCATTAGCCATTAGCTATGCTCTTACAGTCCCTTAGTTCCGCATAATGCTCCGATCCACACACTTCAATGTATAAAGTTTCTTATTATCAACGTACACAAAGCTCTCTCTGTTGCCCATCAGACAGAGGGACATTTAATTCATGTAGGAGAGATTAGACGGCGGGGGTGGGGGGAGAGAGAGAGAGAGAGAACGGAGAGGGGAGTGGTTATACCTGGCATTCTTAATCCGGCCCTGTTGGTCACTGGAAAGACAAAACACAGAAATATTAGAGAGGAGAAAATTGGCCAAAAAGGGAATGTTTAAAGAGAGAATAAGCTTCAAGGTTTGAGGTTTCTATTTCTAGGACAGGAGGTATTTAAAGAGCCAGGGAGAGAAAGGAAGGGAGGGGGAAGAGGCCCAGTAAAAGCAACCTCAGCATTGAGCTCTTTCTCACGCGCAGTTATGGAGCGTAACAATGAGAATTATTTACGCCCCGCCCACTACAACTACGCCCATAAACCGGTTCCATCCTACACGGTCTGAAAGATGGATTGATTTTCTCCATCTGAGCAGATTAAAAGACAAATGAGGACGCTTACAGCATTGAGAACTATGGAGTTAGGTAGGTTGGGTTTAACTGATTTAAAAAGGGAAACTGGAGAACAGGGAATGGGATAAAGCTACAGCAAATACAACAACAGTGAAGATTACAGCACCTGCTCTATCCCCATAGTAATGAAGGCCTCTTACCTTCCCAGTTTATCTTTGTCCGGGTCCATGTCACTAAGGAGGGAAGACAGGAGATATTAGTGCTCAACAAGAACATCAGAGGGAAATGTTTAAGGCATCAGGGGGGTTCACTGGGTTCACTTTTCAGTCTATTCAATATCTCACGGTGCAAAATCTATTGTGGTTCATTGATATTTCAGATCTTGATAAATGAAACTTTGTGCTACATCTATTAACGTCGAGTCATATTTGAACTTACTCAAATGAGAAGCCATCAATTCTGCAAAGAAACACAGATATATGAATCAGTTTGTGTCGTGGAGCGACTGAGAAATGTGTAAAAATCAACTGACTGACAGCAGCGTACATACTGTTATTGATTTATTTACCCCACTGCTTCCCACATCTCCTACTTTCCTCCTCTCTTTCTCTCCACTCTGCCTTTTTCATTATTTTTTTTCCCACTTTCCTTTCTTTGTTTCATCCTCATTTATTTAGCTCATTACTTCATTATTCCTTTCCCTTCTTTTATCTCCTTCCTGGTGTCCTTACTGGTAATCGGTAGTGCTGCCCTTCCTCTTGCGGGTGTAGTCCATGCCAGGTGTGCTGATGGAGCTGGAGATGATGTCGGTGGACCCGGGGGACATGAAGTCAGTCATTGTAGACGAGATGTCCATCCTTTGGTCTGCCATCAGGTCATCTGCAGAGCAAAGACAAAACAAAAACTCATTTAGGAGTGGAAATAAAAGAAATGGTTCGGTTCTGTGTGATTTTGTTACTTTGGTTTAAGTTTGCAGACTCCTACGTCAACAGATAAGAGAAAGTCAGCAACACAGACTGTTGCCATGGATAATTCAAACGCATGTAAATAACAGAAAGGGGAGTTCCTCTTAAATATGGACTACAGAAGTGAGCTAGGTCCGTAAGCACGCCAGTATTTATTATGAGGGGCTGTTGATTGTAATGGGGGTGTGTTCAAATATGTAAATAAACTGCCAACTTATAACCAAGGCCTGTGAAGGATTAGTCATTTTATCGTTATTGACTGCAGAACTTGCTGACAAGGTCCAAGGTCCAAGGTCAAAGCGGTCTCGGTGGTGAGTTTCAGACATGAGTATTCCTTAGGAAGGGTCTGTTGGAACAGGGAAGAGTCCCCGTTTAAAGACAGAACATTATCAAGTCCCACTCACCACAGATGTTCATCACAGCCTCTGTGTTAAAATCATCTCCTTCCATCCACTCTTGAGCCCTCGACTGTGAACACACAACAACATCCTGTTTACTATCAAATGAGTCGATAATCAAAAGCAAACACAGTTAAGAGTTGCTGGACACGTGCAGACAACATCATGGCATCCAGGTCGAATGTGGAGGCAGAATTAACAGGAAGACGCCGCTGTCTCAGTAACTGCATGTATAGAAATACTGTACGTCACAGTTATTATTTTCCAAGCAGATTTTGGTCATACTCGGGTTGTAACGATACGTTTTTACAACGATATGATACGATTTCCATAGTTCTGATACGATTCAAGGGTGATATTTGGCTCATCTAGAGCGATACGAGACGATTCAATGACTTGAAATCAATACAGTAACTTTTCTTTGCCAAAAATTCAATCAGTGTAACTGTGAAATAAATATCTGATCCTGGACAGAGCAGGTCAAGATTCCTCAAAGTTTCTCTAGTAAGGGAATCAGGGATAAATTAATTATGGATATAAACAAGTAAACAATGATTAATGGCAAATACAAACAGCTTTTATTAGAAAATAATAAAAAGTGCATCTGCAGGACCCGCTGCTTCAGTTCTCAAGATACAAGGCAGAGCAATATTTAACAGAAAATATAATAAACCAACTTCTATTCAAGTTAAATGAACAGTAATTTAATCTGCTGCTTCTGTCCTCATTTTCAATATAAACGGTAGATCAATAATACAGAGATCAACAGCTGATGGTGATCAGACAGCTGATGGTGATCAGACAGCTGATAGTGATCAGACAGCTGATAGTGATCAAACAGCTGATAGTTATGGGCAGCTGATAGTGATCAAACAGCTGATAGTGATCAGACAGCTGATAGTGATCAAACAGCTGATAGTGATCAAACAGCTGATAGTTATGGGCAGCTGATAGTGATCAAACAGCTGATAGTGATCAGACAGCTGATAGTTATGGGCAGCTGATAGTGATCAAACAGCTGATAGTGATCAAACAGCTTGGGACATAATCATTCCTATACAAACACTTTAAATAATCTGCTGATAGTAATCAAGTAGTCCACCTACAGTGTTCATTTGGGGTCTTTTCATACATGAAAATATAAGGAGAAACATTTTAAAACTCTGTTAGACTACCGTTAGTTGAATTTTGAGTTTTGTTTTTTACTTTACTCCCGTCATGATACTTTGCCTCGCAGTGTCTGCTCTCCGGCTGGATACGTGAAGCTGATGTTGCGTGCACATAAATATCATGACAGGGAAAGGAAAGTCATTTTCTCTGAAATGAAAAACCGACAGCCCACGGGGAAGCACCGTTGGGTGAAGCCGCCCCCGTCTCATGCAGATCGGTGCCCATCTCCCTCATAGCGGTGAGTCATGTATAGGGATGGGTCCCGAAACCCGGTATTAAACAGGCACCGCTGCTAAATTATTGATAAGCTCCGACGTTATTGGTTTTTTTTTTAAAGATAATTTTTTGCCTTTGCTTTTATGTGACAGTGACAGTTATGAAAAGGGGAGAGAGAGGGAGGATGGCGTGCAGCAAAGGGCCACAGCTTGGAGTCAAACCCCGGGCCGCTGCGTTAAGGACTCAGCCTCTAGGACATGGGGGCCCGCTCTACCAGGTGAGCTTTAGCTGTGCTTTTTTTAACATAACGTTATGAAGCTATTTATTGTCACACGGCAGCATCTCCTCTGCTTTCTGTGTCACTCCTCTACACACACACACAAACACACACGGACTGGAGAGAAGTCAGAGAACAGCAGAGCAGAGAGGCTGCGGTGGAGACAGTGACGTGAACCAGAAGAGTACTCCAGTTGACAACTACTCTTGTTACTGTAAGTGCAATGAAACCTCTGCGAGTAAAAAGCCAATACTTTATCAATACACCTGTTCAACAAGCATGAACATGTAAAGATGTAGAAGTGTGATATTTCAATCTGCTCCTTGGGGGAATCCAACTAACTGTCACCATGTTATTTCCTTCTCAATCCTCTGTCCATTGTGAGACAAAACAGCTGTGCACACACACTGGTTTTAGTGATGGATTATTTTACTCCAGGAGGTAAATTGACACACTTACAAAAAGGCGTTTTTGTAAGCACAAAAAAAATTGCCATAATTTAAAAACCTCTACAATGACCATCAAGCTTTAGATATCAGTTACTCAGAATCAACAGACAAGGATGCAATGGTGCCAGCGGGCATGATTAGCTTTCAAGACATCACTATGTGACCCTATAACTTAGTAGGATGGGAGCGGACAGCAGGATGAATAAGCACCAAAAATCTCTTGATTTTCCGTTTATGCATTCGACTCTCTGGTTCTCACATGAGTCAGACTGATGAATAAGATCAGTAGGCAGCCTTCCTTGGTTCAAATTCACCTCTGTGAAATATGAGTGGGGACCCGCCTGCACACGGGGAACACAGCTGCTTCGGTTACCTGGATAGGAAACTGTAACAGGCCTCCTGGACCGGCCGGGTATCGTCTGGATCAGCCTGGTCTGCTCCGTTCTGATCTGGACTCGGTCTGGTTTGATTCAGCCTGACCTAGTTTCATCTGGTTTGATGTGGTCCGTGTGCCCCCAATATGATATGATCCTTAAACAGCTGGTGCAACGCCTCTACCCCTGGAGAGAGAGACGAAGAGAGAAAAGTCAGTCAAGTGTAAATCCAATCTTTCACAAATCTAAAAATGTAAAGAAAATTAAATAAAATCAGAAATTATAAACAAGACCGCATATTACCTTAACATCACAAAACTTGATTAAAAGCAAAGTATGGAACACAAAAAACAAAAGAAGTCCTTATGTTCACGACTGCTGACCTGAAACATGTCATAACTGAATCTGGGCTAATTGGGTCATTTCCTGACGTTCCATTAATGCACAGATGAAAGCTGAAACATTTTCTCTCCTCTCTGATTTCACTTGGATGCAAACCTGAATTATCATGGTTGCTGCTGTTCAGTGTGGGCACTTCAAAGCTTACTGACAATTAGGGATGCACCGATACCGATACCAGTATCGGGTATCTGTCCGATACTGTGCTCATGTACTCGTACTCGCAAAATGGCTCAGATACAACGGCACCGATACCACTTTACAGCAGCGCAACGTTAACCTCTCGTCACCATCTTTCAGGTCCTCACGTTCCGCCTCTCCGACGGTGCGGGCGAGACGAACCGTCACTTTCACTGCGGCACGGTGTTTTGCTTGCACCCTCTGATTTGCACGTGCGTTAGACTCCTTAGTCCGTGTTTCAAGACGGGTCGGGTGGGTTGCTGACAACGCCACAGAAACTTCCCAAATTTAATAGAGCAGAACAGAGTCGCTAACGTTAGCTTAAACTCTGACAGCATCTAGGTCCAGCTTCAACGCAGTGGGGAAATACTCCACAGTGGAAGTGCTATTCGTGAACGAGGCTTTTTAAACTTAAAGCTGAAGTAGGCGAGATTGGAGCAAATATGATTAAAAAAAAGTTATTTTTATAAAACGCTATATCGTGACAGTAGTACATGAAACAGGTAACCGGGAAAAAATCATGTGCCTCTGTGTCCTCCAGTGTCCTCCGGTGCTCCAAATGATATCTGCAAGATTTCACAGACCGGAGGAAAACAAGCAGTAAGAGCTGATCTGAGGTCTGCTGTCCAGCTGCCGTCTATGAGAGCCGGCTGTCAATCACTCGCGAACTCCGACCAAACGGTCAAACTAGGCAGCGCTGATCAAATATGAATCAATATTATGTTACGTTAATGCCTATTTATGACGTCGCCGCCATTGTGAAATCTGGTGAAGGAACGCCAATTTCTAGTCACATGACCGGAGCACAGCCAATAGGAACGCTCTCTCAATGAAATGACCTGTGATTGGTCAAAGTCTCCCGTCACGGGCTAGATTTTTTTAAAGCCTGTAAACAGAGCCATGAGGAGGTGCAGGAGTCTAGTTTTCTCTCAGAACACTTGAATTACAATATGCTGAAAGGTTATCATGGGATTTTTGCCCAATGATGCCAAAAATATACTGCCTACTGACGCTTTAATGTAAAATGTGTCAGGTTGTTTCTGGAGTATTATACAAAGAATCCCTCTCATTCATTACTTGTGACCCACTAGAAGTGTGTGGTTGGGTCTGTATTTGCAGAGACCCTGCAGCCCTCTGCCTGGATTTTGTCTTTTCTTTTCATGTTGTTGTGTTCGGGACATTTCTGGGTATCAAGTCCACCTCTATAAAAATGTAACGACCAGATGCCAGATCGTAAAAAACGCATCAAAGCGGAACCTAAAAAATGTCAGACACTGCGCCGAAAAAACTAAAACATTGAACCGGGGAGGCGGGGCAAACTTTGAATTGTGTGTTTACAAACCGCAACTGACAAATCCTACTCGTTGTGCCTTTAAGGAAAAAATTATACAATAAAAGCCAGTCCGAAACTGTGACTGAATCCTATAATGGTTCTGAAAAAGACACTTTGGTGGGCCATTTTTATGTTTAATGTACAGTGACGACGAATTGCAAAGCTCAAGAAGCCCTGTTGAAGTAGCAGGCGGCGCAGTTCTAGGTCAGGACAGGCTTGGTGAGCCAAGCCGGGACAAAGCTCTGGGCTAGAGGGGGAAAACCACTATGTCATGATTGAACACTGAAAGGAACTGGTGCTGGAGTGGAAAGTGGGTCAGCCAGTCTCTATGGTCTCAAACCAGCCAGCCTCAATTTCCATCCACCACCTACTTCTACTTCGTCAGTGAGTCAGCAAGCCATTCAGCTTTGTTTCCCTGTTCTACACTTTACACCCACTCAGATAGCCAGTAAGCAGCCAGCAAGCCTGTTCATGAACCAAGGAAACATCCAGGCAGAAAGTCAGCCGCCCAATCTCCCAAATCACAAACGCCTCCACCCTGGCCAGTGATGGAATGGCTTGGGAGAGGTGGGACAAGATTGTATTGATATCAGTGTCTATACAGCAATACTGATCAATAATCTTGAAACAATTCCAAAATGTTGGGAATAAGGGGGAGATGTTGTGAAATCAATTGACTTTTTTGTAATTTTGGCAGAAATAACGACAAACATAGCACCAAGTGGTGGAGAGAAGGCTCCAAATTCGTGCGACTATTTGACTTACTAGAATTTTTTTTACAATGCAGCATCAATGAAAATTTGGTGATAAACCCCACACTTTCATTATTCACAACCAACTAGGGCTGGTTGTGTCCAAAGCAGTTCAACCAGGGCCAGCCTAAGTTACGTACTGATGCTTTTATGTTGCTTCCACTGTAGGTTGTGAGACAGGAGACTTTATCCCCTTCTAAACCCCTGAAACCCCTCCTGCAAGGCATTGGCCAAGTTATGGTACGTGTCCACAGGCTCCGTCCTTTCCACGCTTCCCATTCATTGTCTATGTAAGCAGCCGTGCAATGCATTCTGGTAGCGTGGCGGCGCGATTTGAGAAACGGAGCGTCACTACGCCCGCTCCTCATTTGCATGAAGTTGAGGTCCAGGCTACTTTATGCAAATCACGGGCGTCCGACACGACTCGCCGCCTCTTGAAACTCCCGCGAATCTTTTAAAATAAACGTTGACGATCCAAAATAAAGACAGATTCAGCAACTGCGTGGCTTATTTCTCGCCTCAAATGTTCTCAGAAACACATTTCAGTGAACTATTTTCGTGAAATAAGAGAAGAAAGTTTCCAAACAAGCCTCCACACTGTTTCCGGTTTGAAAGCTGGAGCAGCAGCCCACGGAGGGAAAGCGTTCGTCCAATCAGGAGCCTAGTGCCTTGTTTCTAGTGACAGCCCACCAAGCGTGCAATGCTGGGAAGCGGCGCATCCCCTCGCGATAAAAAACGCCCCTGTGGACACATACCATTAGCGACGGTGTGGTCCTCTGGCAAAAAGCTCGTTTGCAGGTATTTGGACACCAGGGTCCATTCCGTGTCAATAAAATGTAAAGTCAGTGACATGTAAGGTATCATTTTGGGCTGGACCACACATCTGTTGTGAGGGAAAAGTGCTCGACTGCTGAGATGGCCTGTTGCAGCTCACTCTGGACACGGGTGTAGGCGTGAGGGATGGCTGTTCTGGAAAAATATTTCGCCCTGGTACCTTGTACTGGCGGTAGAGTGTGGTCAATAGGTCTCCGAACGATTGTTTTTGAACGGTGTTGAAAGACACCATTTCTTTGTAGATATATTTGGTCACTGCATCAGTGCATGTGTTCCACCTCACACTGTCCTTCTTATATTTAGAGCATCGCGCAAACGCAAAACCTATGGATGGCTTTGTGTCTGGCGGTCTCTCCGGTCGAGGGCGAGGGCAGGGCCCATTTTGGAAGCCTCACTCTTGTGGTGCACTTGAAGGTGTGTATGTAGATTGTATGTATGTAGATGTAATGAAACAGCAGAGGAGGAGAGACAGGTGATCAGAGAGGGGAGTGGACGGGAGAGGGGGAGACAGCCAGCAGCAGCTGGACTCGGTGCCTGTCGGAGGGCTCTTTCAGTGCCACTGGCCAGCTGCAGTACTGTTCTCCGTTTCAGAGAAAATGGACCGTTTTGTCCTTGGTTTTAACATTGTAAAACTAATTTTTACACCCAGGAACAATACAATAGTGTCCCCTCTTTTGTTTTCTTCTGTCCTGTGTCTCCTCAGTCTCCGTCTTTCACGGTCTCTACCGTAACTCAGCCGAGCCAACCAACCTGGTGACGTCACAGGCTAGAGTACTGCAACATGGCTGCGCGCTTGTCACAAAAGATGAAACAAAGCTGCCTTTTTCTTTTAAATGCTGACATTTGTCATGTTTGTTATATAATTGTTCATTAGAGTGGAAATCCATTTAGTAAACCAGCTTAACTTGGTTGAACGTTTCTTTTCCACTTTAAATCTGGTGTTTACCAGAGATGAGCTCAGAAGTTTCTTAGAAATAAGTCATTCAGCATGAAAAAAGCATAAAGAACGACTTATCAACTGTATAAATCTTAGTCGACTAATGCCTACCATCCACTAGAAGACTTTGAAAAGACTTTTAAAAGACTGAAGTCAGACACCCTCTCACATCTAAAGACAATGTGTCTTAAGTCATAGAGTTTTTAGTCACAGACTATAATATTTTGCAAAGACTGGGGATCTTGCAGGGTCACTATTTACAAGACTACAACTAGATTCCTTTTGAGATGATGTCACATCCTGCTCCTGGTGGAAATTTATTTAAGAAGAAAAACTGTTGAGAAACACGTGGACAGAAATTGCTGCAGCCCTCGAAATCCCCAGTGAGTATGCTGTAGCTAGCTAGCTAGCACCCACTGTCCCGAATGGGGCTACTTGCTAACGTTAGCTACTGTAACGTTTGCTATTAGCTTACGAGCTAGCTATGTTTCAGCTGAAGATTGCTAGCTTCAATCATCGTAGGTACCTCGTAGGCTAATAGCAAACATTCCAGTAGCTAACGTTAGCTTGCAAGTAGCCCCGTTTGGGAGAGTGGTTAGCTACCTAGCTATAGCATATAGCATACTCACTGCAGCTTTTTTTCCATCTCCACTCTATCGTGGTTCAAATGAGAGGACACGTCAAAGAGGCACTCTTGTTCACTCCACAACTCCACCAGTTTCTCCATGTTTACTTTCTACCCCGTATGCTGCTTCCTGTTTGGTGCTGGAGAGAGAGCTCCTATTGGTTGACAATGTTCACGTCATCGAACTTACGATAATATTAAACTTGTTTGATTTTATCGGAACGTCAAGACGAGAAAAAAACTGACTTAAGACAGCTTGGACTGAGTTTTAGAACCATCTTACACTAAACGATCGAGATCACGGGAGCGCGCCGAACAACTCTAGCAAAACTCTCCTGATTTTATTTGGAAATATGTCTGAGAGTTAAATCACTTGAAAAGTCGTAGTCGTAAGGTCAGCATAAGACCAAAACAACCGATTAATCGACTAATGGACTAAGAGTGGGCAGCCTTATTACACACCTCTTCGTCAACAGAGAACAGACAGAACGATGAAGAGAAACCGTATCGATTATTTATCAACCAATGTTTGATTATCGGGTCTGGGACAATAAACGTTTATGATACAGTACTAAGCAAAACTTGCTAACAATTTCCTCTATTCTAAGCTACAATCTGCTCTGTTTAGCTGCATGATGAGATTATACGACTAGGGGGATAGGGGATAACAGCAGCCTGTGTTGTACAGGCTGGTACGATGGAAGGTAACCTGGAGCCTGTCTGTCTGTCTGTCTGTCTGTCTGTACCACGGATGTGTAACGCCTTGAAAAGGGTAAATAGAAATTAAAATGTTTTTATTAAAATGTAACAGCAGAAGCCAATTATTTACTGTATTTACTCGCTGTAGTGTTTCAGTCTCACATTGTTTCACAGCTGAGAGCAAACTGTATGTACTAAAGTGCAGAGGGTGTGAGCTTTTTAAAGACGCACGCACGCACAGTGCAACTTCAGGACTGCTGCTTCAGTTCTCAAGATACAAGGCAGTGCAATATTTAACAAGAAATAAAATTATAAATTCAAGTTAAATGATGTTCTCATTTTCAAAGCAAAAGGTAGAGCAATAATATTTAACAAAAAATACAATGCTGGTTGCAGGTTGAATGAACAGTGAGGTTATCATAGCGGGGTGCATTAGAGGCTGTGACAAGACTTATCACATATATTAGCCTACTTTCACCCCCTTTAATCACAGGACTATCCCCGCCATGACGCACTGACAGTTTGGGAGTCCTGTAGAGAGTTTTCTCTCAGAGGAAACTTATTGTTGTCTGGGACTATGTACATCACTTTAGTTTTGAAACCGAACCATCTCTGTCACATCATGTTGCTCGCCACAGCCTCAGGCTATTATAATTAAAAATGTGCAGCTCAGAGGACATTTTGGCCAGGATGGAGACACCGTCCAGGTGATAAACTGCCAGGAACGGATGGTCCTTAGCGAAATGCCTGTTGATGCGCAGAAGGAACTGTGTAGAATAATTAATCAAAACAACATGTTTGATGTGCACATAAACACGTAGGGTTCTGTGGATCAAAACTGCACAAAATGTAACCAGCAGATCTGCCGTGTCCGTGCGTAATTGTGGCTAGACAACATCACTTGTTAGAGACAGCAGCGAGGTGCGCTGTGCTGGCTCTCTGTACACTTATCTCGTGCGCACAAATTAATTAATGAGTGGAAGAGAACATGATAAACGTCTATGTATAATATTGTTATTATAATTGTGGTGAAAAACGGGACAATTTGGTAGTGGCTTTTGAGACATTTGAGTGTATTACAGATATTTATCGGGACTCGGGACACTCAGCTTGAAACCGGACAATCCCGGACAAACCGGAACATCTGGTCACCGTAGTTTAAGCACCTGCTTTTGTTCTCATTTTCAATATAAACAGTAGAACAATAATATTGACATCTCAGTAGGTGCGTGGAAAGATTGGTCGTGTTGCCGTAGTATTTTATCTGGCCTTTGCATATTCTGCAAACAGCGGGCGATTTGTCAAGGACATCTCCCTTTTTGCAAAAGCCAAAATGTTTCCACGCGCTGGACCTCAAACGCGGCTTGAAAATCTGTCGCTCGTCCGGCTCTTCCTCGCTCTCAGTCATGCTTCGTTTAGTTGTCGTCTGTCTGAGACTGCCGCTGCTGGCGCATGTCATCATACACAGGGAGAGTGAAACGGAGTAACGTTTAACATTTCTTTACTATTAAAAGTGCTAAAAAAGACATCAATATAACGTTTGTCGTGCTTAAAAACAAGGTGCAAATTATTAATATCAATACAATCAATAATTTACTTTGCAAATCGATTACAGATCGATATACGTCCCTGTGAAGGACAACTTCATACTTCTGCCCATACATAAATCATTACATCAAAATGTATTGATTTATGTATGGGCGGCTGTGGCTCAGAGGGTAAAGCAGGTCGTCTACCAATCAGAAGGTCGGTGGTTCGATCCCCGGCTGCTACATGTCGATGTGTCCTTGAGCAAGACACTTAACCCCAAGTTGCCCCTGAAGGTGTGTGAATGAGTATTTAGAAGTTGGCACCTTGAATGGCAGCCTCTGCCATCAGTGTGTGAATGCTGACATGTATTGTAAAACGCATCTTTGCTGTCACTGTGGCACCTGGCTAAACGGAACTGGCGTCGACATGTTTCTTTTTGTCAAGCTTATCCGACCTAGCAACAGTAACTAAGTGGGGTGGGACTTAGGATTGGTCAATTGAGACGCATATTCCAAATGCACTGTATACACCTGTCACAACAACTATGTTATCGGCTCATCATACAATATATGGACATGACCTCAATCATTTTTTACCTCGATATTGCCCGATGTGTTCACGTGTTTGTTTACATAAGAATGTCACCTACATTTTAGCCGACATGATGCCAGAATAAACAGCAGGGTTTTCCCGACCATTATAAGATTTGGCCATTGCACATTTTTGTTTACAGAGCCCGATAGTCCATTTCATTTATTGTTTCGGTTGTGTGGTTTTATTTTATTTAGGTTTTATTTATTTAAGACTTTTTAATATTTTTTCCACACTCAAATTCCAATGTCTGAATATCTTTAAGAATCAAGATCATTGCTCTTTTAAAAGGGTGTACTTACATCATTATGCTATTATATTATCATTTTATCAGTGGCATAAAATGGTCTTAAAATGACAATAACAACTAACATTCATTTTGTTAAGGAGGGGGGGGCAAGACATATCCACTTCTTCATGAGTTCATCCTAGAGCCGGGCGGTAGGTGCAGGCACTTGTATTTATATAAATATATATGACTCAAGTACCTAATTTACTTGGGTTTTTCTCTGGAAATAGAAAATGATTACTGCTTGAATAAAGCTTTCATCTAAAAAATTACCATGCAATTTGTATTTTAGATAATAAATCAATCATTAACGTGGCTGACAGCCCCTCTGCATCCACAGTGGCGGTCACTGAGCTGAGTGTCAAATATTGCAACATTTAAATACCTCAATATCCATAATTTGGGAAGAGACAAGAAAACTTTGAGAAACGATCGTTAGTAGTAACAGATGATAAGACGGGAAGAGACATTCATTTCCATTTCACTCAGCAACAACAGTCTTACGAGTTCAGAAAATAGTTTCTTGTATCCGTAATGTATCCATTATGAGAGCAGGAAAAGACAACATTTGAGTTTCATCACATTACAATAACCAAAGTCCCCCCGGCTCTACTAGGTAGGCCAACATCAATCAGCCTGTGGACTTGATATCACCAGAACTTTATTTTCTTATCTTTAAGATACACCACAGAAGAACACCTCCTACTACTACAACAACATCCTTTTCCCTCATGTTTCTCCATATATGTTTTAATCTAATTAACATTTGAAAACAAAAACTTTTCATGGACACTTGTTTCTTGGGCAGAAATGTCTATTTTGTCTCTTGATGATCAACAAGATCAACAAACTTCTATTATCAAAATGCCTTCATGGCCACACCAATCAATCCTGATAAGCACCACGTTGGGTTGCTACCTGTCTGGGAGCAAAAATAACACTTGTCAGTCCAAGTCTGAAGTTCACACCGGATGTCTTTCCTGCCATGAAAAGGTTAATATATGAACTACTGATACCACTACTGTTGAGGCACACTTATCACAACCATTTTTTTGCAGAAATGAGAAAACGCACACATTTAACAATCCATAAAAGGCAATTAAAACATCTACTATAACCGTCTCCTGGATCCCTCCTCAAGTTTGGGGATCCCCTGCTTGCAAATCACACACAACAACAACAAATGTCCCTGATCGTGCCTGGTGCCCTGTGGAGGCTAAAACCAGATCACAAAGCCCCAATATCATGGTCATCTTCCGGCTACCACTGCGGGAGCCTGCAGACACCGAGCGGTCGCCACATTTCCACTGCCAATGCCAACACTGTGTCACGATCTTTCATAACCAAACATGTGCTTGCTGTCTCTAAAGCTCTCTATGGGGTTGAAAAACCAGCTTTTTTACTGTGTTATTAGGAGAGCTCGTCGGTGGAGGAGGGACGTGGATGTCACCGCAGCAGCAGCAGGATGGATGGATGCTGTCGAAGAACCCGTGCTCCAGATCCCCACCGAGGCCTGTTGACATAGCTAGCGTGTTAGCATGGGTTAGCATTGTTCACCTATAGGTCCCCTTTAGTTAACATGTAACGAGCCTAACGGAGCGGACACCTACCTATGCACGAGCTGC
Source organism: Hozukius guyotensis (assembly GCA_916700995.1). Classification (NCBI taxonomy): domain Eukaryota; kingdom Metazoa; phylum Chordata; class Actinopteri; order Perciformes; family Sebastidae; genus Hozukius; species Hozukius guyotensis. The sequence continues at coordinate 22,513 of CAKALU010045483.1, forward strand.
CTGGTAACCGCTGACAACAGCTGAAGACGTCCGGCACACCGGGGCCGGTTAACACACCGTTAATAACAGCATAACAGCGTCTAGTCCCTTTACTAATATTAGCATCCAGCTGCTAGCTGAGGAAGGCTAACTGTCAGGAGCTGGCCAGCGAGCTACCGTCCTCCTCCTCCTCCTCCTCCTGCTGCTCTAGAGAGCCTCTCTGACATGACCACAACACCCACCACCATATATCTCCACCATGGTTAAACACCCAGCGACGTCACCCCGAGCTGTAATATCGACAGCTCGCAGGCTTGTTTTCATAGTATACTCACAGCAGGTCCGGTGCAGCAGGCCTGTCCATTGAGAGCCGCTGGTAATATGTAATAGCAGCCTCACACAACTGTGACATAAACGATTCTCGATCGGTGACCCAGTTTCTCTCTTCACCGTCATGCCCGTCGGACCACTAACCTAGTTTTTCGACCAATGGCGTCGTCGCTACCGCCGTAGGTGCCCCTCCAGCCAATCAGACAAAAGTTCAGGCTGGGAAGCGATGACGGACGTGCCGGTTGACCAATGAGAGCCGGTGTCGAACGGAATGCAGAGGCTGCTTGTGTGTGAGAGTGTGTATGCGTGTGTGTGTGTGTGTGTATGCGTGTGTGTGTGTGTGTGTGTGTGTGTGTGTATGTGTGTGTGTGTGAAGACAACGAGTGGAGGCGTACAAGTGCGCTGATCCTGCGATTCATACTGCCTCATACTGTATTTTGACACTTTAAATTGGTTCATTCCTCTTCATGTACTCACAATTTAAGATATGAAATATGAGGGGGGGATATATATATAATTGTAGTGTTTTGTAAGAGCACTGCTAATCAGTTTGAGAAAATGTATTTATCATCTTTCTCCACTCCTTTAGTTGTGTTTTTGTGTGAACTTATTATTCCAAAATTGATTTATTGTGATTGTAGTGTTCTGTTAGAGCAACTAAGAAAACAAGTAATTCCCTCATTGTTTGGGTCAAGTTCAATAGTTGCCTGCACTGTATACGCACTGACGCCTCCTGCTGGTCATAGCTTTACCCCTGCTACTGTCCAAACATGAAAACTGTCACCTGACAGTGTCATTTAAAAGGTCAAATGTGCACATGTGTGAATATTATGTTATTATTTGTCAGTCATGTTGTACCTAAGACATAAGGTATATAGGTGGAACAGAGACAGACACTATATGCAGACATTCATGGTCAAATTCACCCAAACACTTGGCTGTGGGCCAACCATTGACCCCATGTTTGCGGTGATGTGGTTAAACACACATTTGCACATGTAAAATTTGATGCACAGCTCCTCTAGAAGACAAGTAGACAAGACTGGTAATAATGCAGGACCTGCCTTGAGTTGATATAGTTATTGTTATTTAGTGGTGTACACACTACAGTGTATTTAGAAAAAAAAATGCAATAATTCAAATTATCACAAGAGTATGTACGAATAACCAACCTATTCCTTACACATCTTTTCATTTGCAAAATTAGACTTTATCGCCATTTTCTTGACTGACACACATCTTTTCCATATCAATCACCTTGTATTAGTTGTATCAGTGTGGCTGGACCTGGTTTGGCACACAGACCGGGGGTTGTTAGTGACATTGCTTACATTATTGTAAGTTACTATCTCTGCTGCAATCATTTTAGTTATCACTATACTGTTGTTATTTTGACTAGTTTCCCTTAGGAGTGTGCAGTTTTCCCATGTCGTCATATCACACCTGCAAAACTTAACTGAACATATAAAGCATCGCTGTAGGCTGCCCTGTTGCTTTTTTGTAAAGAGCTTATTCATATTTGTAGGAATGTATTGAATATTCACAGAAACGCAGTACTTCCCCAGCCGTAGCTGGACTGACCTCAGGTCTCAGTGACCTGATGAGCTATCTATCTTAAACACTGTATTTTTCATTGTCACATTACAGTACATACAGGTACATACATGAAATGTGACCTCTGCATTGAACCCATCCTAAGCGTTAGGAGCAGTAGGCTGCTGTGGAGCTCCCGACTCCCGTGGACACCCTCTGTCCTTTACAGTGCGACCCTCTCATCGGATAAGGAACCCCCCCCCCAAAAAAACACTTTTAACAAGGAAAAAATAAAAAATGTTAGAAACCTCAGGAAGAGCAACAGAGGAGGGATCCCCCTTCCAGGATGGACAGACGTGCAATAAATGTCGTGTGTACAGAGTAACAACATAATGAAAATACAACATAGACAATCCATATGACAAAACATAATACATATAATGTGAACATATGTGAGAAGGTGGATCCAGGAGGATGTCAAGCAGCTTCCCGGCGTCACCAAACAGATAGAGCTAGAGCAACACAACCTCATCTCCAAGCCAAACAGATAGAGACAGAGCAACACAACCTCCTCTCCATACCAAATCGATAGCGCCAGAGCAACACAACCTCCTCTCCACGCCAGATAGATAGAGCCTTAGCAACATGACCTCCTCTCCACGCCAAATAGATAGCGCCAGAGCAACACAACCTCCTCTCCACACAAAATAGATAGAGCCAGAGAAACACAACCTCCTCTCCACGCCAAACAGATAGAGCCAGAGCAACACAACTTCCTCTCCACGCCAGATAGGTAGAGCCAGAGCAACACAACCTCCTCTCCACACCAGATAGATAGAGCCAGAGCAACACAACCTCCCCTCCATGCCAGATAGATAGAGCCAGAGCAACACAACCTCTTCTCCACGCCAAACCGATAGAGCCAGAGCAACACAACCTCTTCTCCACGCCAAACAGATAGAGCCAGAGCAACACAACCTCCTCTCCACACAAAATAGATAGAGCCACAGAAACACAACCTCCTCTCCACGCCAAACAGATAGAGCCAGAGCAACACAACCTCCCCTCCATGCCAGATAGATAGAGCCAGAGCAACACAACCTCCCCTCCATGCCAGATAGATAGAGCCAGAGCAACACAACCTCTTCTCCACGCCAAACAGATAGAGCCAGAGCAACACAACCTCCTCTCCACCACGGGACCTTGAGAGAGGACCAGATTTTTGTTTTTTTATTCACAGTTGCTTGGTAATGTAAAGGTATGTTACCCATGCCAATAAGCCCCCTTGGACTGAATTAATGATCAATGAATCAGTGATCTTGAACACTGGGCCATAAGTGTCACTGCCTATTTGTATTCTTTGCTATTTTGGAATGAAGTCAAAGTGCTCTGATGAAGCTGCCTCCTAACATATAGACTTTTGTCTCACATGAAACCAGACCGGCTAATACAACATTAAACCAAAGCTTCTGTAATGGTCAGGCTTGGCACGAGTTAACAGTCAGCCTATTTATAGTTTATTGGTTAAACCAAAGTAAGCTGGATAAATACTTACGTGTATGGTATTGTTTACCTGTTTATTAACTGCCCTCCTTACCTGTATCTGTCCATGTTCTCTCCACACATTGACTGTACATTGACTGTAATTATCGTGGAACAGTGTACAGTTGATGAGTCGCTAAAACCTAAACATAATGTAGGGTAGTGGGCTTTTATGTGTATATAATTTATCGTGGTAATAAATACTAAAAAGAACAAAATATCAAAATTACTTTTCCCTGATAACATTTATATGATTTATTACATTGTCTTTCCATTTTACTTTTCCTGTCATTTATGTCTCATTACCACTCTAAATTATTATTATTATTATTTTTATTTCTATGAGACAGACCATATTCCTCCTCTTGAAAACAACGACAGTGTTCAATAATGACAACACTGTGAAGATAATACATTGAGATCTGTGTGTAGGAGGAAGCAGCTACTCTAGAACCTGGATCTGGTCTGACTCCAGACTTCATGGACTTCTGAGTTATGCCCTGGAGCATAGCCTCTTATCTTATACCACATGTGTATGGCAGGTCAAAATAAGGTAGATTACAACCCATAACACGCCAAAATGGCACTGCTCTGACTTACAAACAATTCTATCTGTACTACTGTAGCACCATATTCCTCATTTTCACACATATAGGCTTTTTACTTACATGAAACATTCTAGACATAGATAACTCAGTTACACCAGAAACAATTACTATGCCTATACATGTCAAAACACATGGACATTGTTATTTGAGTGCTGTTAATCGCAAACATACATTGTGCCACTAGAGGGCAGTGTTGAGTCGTATTAAAAACACAGGATGTAACAGTAAAGGTCATACAGTTTGCTTGTTTTTGGCTGTTGAAGCTGTATATTTGTTGTAGTCTTGTTTGTGCTTTTTTAAAAGTATCAACGTTTACAAATTGTTGTCTAAACCTGTGTGGTATTTTTGAAGTATTATTCCCCCCCGTTTCCTGAAAATATGGGAGGTTGTTAGGGAAACCACCTGAAGAACTTTTTGGAAGAATATTGAGTTTAAAGGTTCGATATTGTAAAAAGTAAGAATTTCATGTCTTTTATATTATAAAGCAGGTTTAAGTGCTATGTGAATACTGTGAAAGTATCAAAATGCTCAATATACAGAGAAATACACACAACTCGTTTTCAGAAATTGTGCATTTGAAACAAGCCGTCAGGATTTCTGTCTATTTGTGATGTCACAAATATACAATATTTAGACCATTACACAGTTTTAAAAGTAAACATTCTTAATGTGTCCCAGTTTATTTCCTATTGCAGTGTATGTGAATGACATCAGCTGACAGGAAGTAAACATGGACCCAAACTGTTGCTTAGCAACGCAATTCCGTTGAAATGCACTAAAACGGAGCGTTTCAGACAGAGCATAAATACAGGTGTATTCAGGCAGACAGTACGAGGAAAATAAAGTTTTTTTTTTTAACATTACAGCATGTAAACATGTTCTAGTAGAAACACAAAATACAAGTATGAACCTGAAAATGTATATAATATGGGACCTTTAATGTCCCTGAATTCCAATTATCCAGCAAATTGTTCTTATTAGAGCTGCAACGATTAATCGATTAGTTTTCAACTATTTCTTTAATCGCCAACTATTTTAATAATCGATTAATCAATTTGAGTAATTTTTTTAAGAAACAAAAAAGTCTAAATTCTCTGATTCCAGCTCCTTAAATGTGAATATGTTCTGGTTTCTTTCCTCCTCTATGACAGCAAACTGAATACCTTTGAGACATTTGAGGACGTTGTCTTGTGCTTTGGGAAACACTGATCCACGTCTTTCACCATTTTATGACATTTTATAGAGCAAACAACTAATCGATTAATGGAGAAAATAATCGACAGCTTAATCGACAGTGAAAATAGGCGTTAGTTGTAGCCCTAATTATTATTATAATATATTATTATTACCTCCTACTGCTATTCCTGCTATTTTGCTGCCTTCAGGTACTGTCGGACATATTTATTTGTATACAGTATGTTGGTACAGTTAATGTTGCAACAAAGTTATGAAATATGGGAAAGTGTATTAGTCCTTTCTGTGAGGTCTGTGTTGCGATCATGCAATGTTTAAGACTTCAGTAGCATATTACCAGTAGCTTGGAATATCAATAGCACGTGCAAGTATGTCATTCATATTTGAGTGTGGCTTTTGAATATTAACTTTCATTATGTGTAAATGATCAACATGGCCAGTAGCCAGTAATAAAAAGGTCCAACATGAATCTGTCAGGCACTCGAGCGCGGGAGATATTCCGAGGGGCTCCTGAAGGCATCGCGCCTATCACATGGCAGGTGATAGTGGAGGAAGCTCGCGCCTCACTACAGATCACACAGAGGGATCAGACCCGGACCCGGACCCGGACCCAGCAGGGACCCACCAGGGACCACAGGAGGCTAGAGACCCACCAGGGACCACAAGAGGCTACAGACCCACCAGGGACCACAGGAGACTACAGACCCACCAGGGACCACAGGAGACTACAGACCCACCAGGGACCTCAGGAGTCTACAGACAAACCAGGGACCTCAGGAGACTACAGACCCACCAGGGACCTCAGGAGTCTACAGACCCACCAGAGACCACAGGAGACTACAGTCAGAGCAGCTGACATGTGTGACAGGTTCATGTGTGTGTGCGCGCTCACTTTATCTTCAAGTGTCTCCAGCAAACCAAGTTAAAGGATCTGGTTGGATAAAACCTGGAGGAGTCGCATCGTAAGTAACTATCAGAATGACTGTGTAGTGACCTGACGTTAGTCTGCTGTAAAGTGTCCTTAAAGTGTCGTTAAAGTGTTGTTATAGCTGGTCTCTGTGTTAATTCAAAGTGTCGTTATAGCTGGTCTCTGTGTCGATTCAAAGTGTCGTTATAGCTGGTCTCTGTGTCGATTCAAAGTGTCGTTATAGCTGGTCTCTGTGTCGATTTAAAGTGTCGTTATAGCTGGTCTCTGTGTCGATTTAAAGTGTCGTTATAGCTGATCTCTGTGTCGATTTAAAGTGTCGTTATAGCTGGTCTCTGTGTCGATTCAAAGTGTCGTTATAGCTGGTCTCTGTGTCGATTTGAAGTGTCGTTATAGCTGGTCTCTGTGTCGATTTGAAGTGTCGTTATAGCTGGTCTCTGTCGATTTAAAGTGTCGTTATAGCTGATCTCTGTGGCGATTTAAAGTGTCGTTATAGCCAGTCTCTGTGTTGATTTAAAGTGTCGTTATAGTCTCTGTGTCGATTTAAAGTGTCGTTACAGCCGGTCTCTGTGTTGATTTAAGGTGTCGTTATAGCTGGTCTCTGTGTTGATTTAAAGTGTCGTTATAGCCAGTCTCTGTGTTGATTTAAAGTGTTGTTATAGTCTCTGTGTCGATTTAAAGTGTCGTTACAGCCAGTCTCTGTGTTGATTTAAGGTGTCGTTATAGCTGGTCTCTGTGTTGATTTAAAGTGTCGTTATAGCTGGTCTCTGTTGATTCAAAGTGTCGTTACAGCTGGTCTCTGTGTTGATTCAAAGTGTCATTATAGCTGGTCTCTGTGTTGATTTAAAGTGTCGTTACAACCGGTCTCTGTGTTGATTTAAAGTGTCGTTATAGCTGGTCTCTGTGTTGATTTAAAGTGTCGTTATAGCTGGTCTCTGTGTCGATTTAAAGTGTCGTTATAGCTGGTCTTTGTGTCGATTCAAAGTGTCGTTATAGCTGGTCTCTGTGTTGATTTAAAGTGTCGTTACAGCTGGTCTCTGTGTTGATTTAAAGTGTCGTTATAGCTGGTCTCTGTGTTGATTTAAAGTGTCGTTACAGCTGATCTCTGTGTTGATTTAAAGTGTCGTTATAGCCGGTCTCTGTGTTGATTTAAAGTGTCGTTACAGCCGGTCTCTGTGTTGATTTAAAGTGTCGTTACAGCCGGTCTCTGTGTTGATTTAAAGTGTCGTTACAGCCGGTCTCTGTGTTGATTTAAAGTGTCGTTACAGCCGGTCTCTGTGTTGATTTAAAGTGTCGTTACAGCCGGTCTCTGTGTTGATTTAAAGTGTCGTTATAGCTGGTCTCTGTGTCGATTTGAAGTGTCGTTATAGCTGGTCTCTGTCGATTTAAAGTGTCGTTATAGCTGATCTCTGTGTCGATTTAAAGTGTCGTTATAGCTGGTCTCTGTGTCGATTTGAAGTGTCGTTATAGCTGGTCTCTGTCGATTTAAAGTGTCGTTATAGCTGGTCTCTGTGTTGATTCAAAGTGTCGTTATAGCTGGTCTCTGTGTTGATTTAAAGTGTCGTTACAGCCGGTCTCTGTGTTGATTTCATCTGAACATTGTAGTGATGCTGTCGGAGATCAGTTTACTGTAAACTTAGCTAGCATCGGAGCGGAACAAACAACAGACCATAGTCCATAAAGCTGCATTCAAGGGACTGTCTTTAGTATTGTGCTGCTGGCCATCTTGGATAATTGTTCGGTTTTCTTTTTTAACACAGTAAAAGTGATTTCATGGTTCATCAACTATACTGTCCCTAAGGAAAAACAATGGCAGCCTAATATACCTTAAATATTAATATCTGAGACATTATCATACCTTTCATCCTCTGTAGCTACTTAGCATACAGGCTACTAATGCTATTGCCTGGATATCCCCATGATGCAGAGATGTGGTACTCAGTAGTAAGTTTATCAATCCTTATGGTCACCATACCTCAAGTACTTCTCCTAGCTCATGTTATCAGTGTGCCATTCCTGGGACAGTCGGAGAGGTGTGGGATATTTGATATGCACTTTTATTTTTTAGGCTGGACTTTTTTCCACATGACAGTAAATGTGACTTGTGGACAAGCGACGTGAGAAAAACATGGTATGCTACTTTTACTGTGAAGCTTGAAGCTTCTCTGCTTGCTCAGTCGTGTCCTGTCAGCTCGGAGCTATTAAATGATGTTTAGTTGCACTGACACATGCTGTGTAATTGCAGATCATCAATTTCTGACAGCATGAGTAAAGGAGGGAGGGAGGGAGGAAAAAGAGGGGATGCTGATATGCTAATGGAGGAATATCAAGGCTGATGTGTGGCTCCCCTCTGCTGAAGCATCTGCTGCATCTAACGCTGGAGATAGTGTTCATAAATACACACACACACACACACACGCACACACACACACACACACACACAGACATCACAGACAGGCGACTTGAGAGAGCTGAAGGATCCTCCTCCTGCCACTGAATACAGCAGGCTGGAGCCTCTGTTCTATTGCAAATCTCATTTAAAAGGGAGAGAGTTGAAAGGCGTCGTTGCACTGACGACAGTGAATTGATTAAGGCTGCTTTGGTTGGCACTTGGGTGGCATTAGCACTCAAACAACAGAGGAAATAAAAACAGGAGCTGAAGTGAAGTGGCGATGGATAAATGCCCCTAAATTTATTACCAATGTATTATCGTGTAACAGTTATAAAACAGTTTGTTTTGACGGTGTTATTAGCCTACTTTGGAGTAGGTTTTAGAGCTATGTGTGTGCACATACGCATGCACGGGATGAGCAGATGATGGCTTTCATCCCCGTGATCAAAACAAGCTGCTTGTGTAATACCAAAAGAGCGGTGTTTTCTCTGCAACAATTTAGGTTTCAGATGATTGCTCTGTCATCTTAACTACTGCTGCTAATGTAGTTCACTCGAGGTAATCTACCGCTCCCTGACGGCGAGGAGCGACGCAGAAAAAAGAGAGAGAAGAATAAGAAATATGGACGAGATTAAGGCTTTAAAAAGAGAGATGAGAGGAGCACATGGAGGGACAGGGTATAGAGACCAGGAAGCAAAGTCAGGCTGTTAATCTACGAGGAATAATCCTCTGCTTTCTGACGGGAGTGGAAGAACAGATATTGGCAGAGAGAGGAAGGACTGTAGTTTATTAGAGGTTATCTCTGGTTGGCTGTCAAAGGAGAGACGAGGAAATGAGAAAAGGTGGTAGAGAAGAGCACGTGCACAGATGCTACACTGGTTATAGTCCTATTTCTGTTAGAGAGAGGAAGACATTAAAGGACCCATATCATGCTCGTTTTCAGGTTCATACTTGTATTTTGTGTTTCTACTAGAACCTGTTTACATGCTGTAATGTTAAAAAAACTTTATTTTCCTCATACTGTCGACCTGAATATGCCTGTATTTACCCTCTGTCTGAAATGCTCCGTTTTAGCGCATTTCGACGGAATTGTGATGAAATTGCAACAGAATTGCGTTGCCAGGCAACAGCTTGGGTCCAGGTTTACTTCCTGTCAGCTGATGTCATTTACATACACTGCAACCAGGAATAAACTGGGACACATTTATAATGTTTACGTTTAAATCTGTGTAAAGGGTCTAAATATTGTATATTTGTGACATCACAAATGGACAGAAATCCTGATGGCTTGTTTATAACGCACAGTTTCTGAATACGGGCTGTGTGTATTTCCCTGTGGATTGAGTGTTTCGATACTTTCACAGAATTTATATAGGATTCAACCCTGCTTTATAATAAAAAAAAACATGAAAATCTCACTTTTTTATAATATGGGACCTTTAAAAGAAGCTCATCGGCTATCCTTGGATTTCTGGAAAAGAGAGAAGAAAGAGTAAGGGAATGGATTAAGTTTTTTTATTTTATTTTTCAGATATTTCTTTGCTTATTTGACAGTCAACACTACAGCAACCCAGCCTATAGGTCGGAGTTAAAGGCTTAACATAGAACGAAAAGTACCGTGCTGGCGGAAATGCTCGATAACATACAAATATGCAAATATAATGTAGTATCACCACGGAGTGCCATGGAACTTCACAACAACTTTAATCCCCTTATTGTGCAGCCGTTGCCGTCTTCATGCCGATTTCAGCACGCTCTCTTAAAACACAAAGCCTCCTGCTGTGAGAGAAGAAGGAGGTAGAATGATAATGGTCTGCGATGACTCACTGGAAGATGTCTCACTTAGTTGTGGTGTTTAGAAAACCAAAGCTAAATGGGTTTATAGGGGCATTATCATCTTGACTTCATTCACGAATAACTTTATATTGTAAGACGCATGATGAAGTCAGAGCTTCTTTTTTGAATATGTTAATTTCCTGTCTTTATACTGTATGTTTATAAATGACATATTATTAGAGAATTGGCAGCTCAATATGATGTGATTGAATTTGTAATTTACAGTCCTGGTTTCAGTCAGTTTAATGCAGTCTGTTATTTCATATACCTCCTGTGTTTGTAGTGTGTTTCAAGCCTGTTAATCCACTATCAGGCCTACATGTGTTGAATGTGAACACACGGATTCCTCCTGTTCAGAGAGACCGTCGGCAACATGAAGTGAGGTTGAGGAGTGCAGGTTGAATGAAGGCAAAGGACAGAATGATGAAACACAGGTGGATGTCAAATATAAATCACTATTTACTTATATTCTGCAGTAGGACGTAGCCACCGTGACGTCACCCGTTGGTTTGTGGACTGCCGTTTTGAAGCCTCGAGTTTGGTATTCTGACCGTCGCCATCTTGGTTCTTTGCAACCAGAAGTGACACAAGAGGGTGAAGCTAAATAGAACCGAACGCAGAATAAGACGTTTCTAGGTAACTTAAAAGATTATAATTAACTTCCATGAAGTAAAAACACTGTGAAAGGGTTAAAGTTGTAAGATGAAAACACAGACAACTCCCAACCTGTCAATCACAAGGTAGCCCCGCCCTAAAGCATCCCCTGCTTTATGGTCTATTTGACTCTAAATGGGACCATAATTTACTAAATGAACATCATGCTGTATTGAAGAAGACTTGAAACTAGCGATTGAGACCATGAACTCATGTTTACAATGTTTACTGAGGTAATAAATCAGGTGAGAAGTAGGCTCATTTTCTCATAGACTTCTATACAATCAGACTTCTTTTGGCAACCAGAGGAGTCGCCCCCTGCTGGCTATTAGAAAGAATGCAGGTTTAAGGCACCTTAGCGTTGGCTTCACTTCTCAGACCCGGAGGTCTAGTCGCCTGAGTCAGCCTTATTGATTTTCCCTTCTACGTACAACATAACTGAACTGACCTACAGCTGCACTATTTACTTAGGAATCTCTTTTTCTTGCCCGGTTGTCATAAACTTCATCATATTTTCAGAATGGACTTTAGTGGACCTCCATTAAAGGTCCCATATCATGCTTATTTTCAGGTTCATACTTGTATTTTGGGTTTCTACTAGAACATGTTTACATGCTTTAATGTTCAAACAACACATTATTTTTTCATACTATCTTTCTGAATATACCTGTATTTACCCTCTGTCTGAAACGCTCTGTTTTAGCGCATTTCAACGGAATGGCAACGGAATTGCGTTGCTAGGCAACAGTTTGGGTCCATGTTTACTTCCTGTCAGCTGATGTCATTCACATACACTGCAACAGGAAATAAACTGGGACACATTTAGAATGTTTACGTTTAGAACTGTGAAATTGTCTATTGTAGATTTGCGACCTCACAAATGTACAGAAATCCTGACGGCTTGTTTCAAACGCACAGTTTCTGAATACGGGCTGTGTGTATTTATCTGTGGATTGAGCGTTTTGATACTTTCACAGTATTTATATAGCACTTAAACCTGCTTTATAATATAACAAACATGAAAATCTTACTTTTTACAATATGGGACCTTTAAGAAATCAACATTGATTGACTGTAAAAAAGATCATCTTAGTCCAGGAATGAATGCACAAGAAAAAAAAGGGTTAGTAGGGGTGTGGACAGGAAATGCTAAAATGGCAAATAAGGATGGAAAGAAGGGAAATTAGCTGTGTTGTTAACAAACGAGTGGAGGATAAAAGCTTTCCATCAGCTCTCATTCTGCCCTCTGAGAAAACAGGGAGAGATTGTGAGAGCGTTAGATGATGCAGCAGAGCCAATATATTAATACATATCACAGTTCAGCATTAATGGAAAATGAAGTATGGGATGCCAATATTTATGAATTGAAGCTGGTATAACTAATGATTTTGTACCAGTATTCAAGATGCAGTATAAACAGAAAGTTTTTCCATGACATGCCATCATTGAAGAAGTGATTTCTTCGTTATTCTCTGCTTTGGATACATACACATGACCCTTCCTTCAAAAAATGGGGCGTGTGAGCATCGCTGTATTCATATCTATCTGTGTTTGACTTGTCAGAAACAATATAACACAGACAAGCAGACGAGAGAGGAGGTGAGGGGGAAAAACAGAATTAGGGCGATGAGGGAGAGAGGGCAGGAGAGTAGCAGCAGAGAAGACAGGGCTGGTAGTAGAGAGAGGGAGAGGTCAGAGGTCAGTGCTGCTGGATGACCGCTGGAGTTAGGAATGAGTTCAGGTTAGGGGTGGGCGATATGGCAAAAATATCATATCATGATCTTTTTCAGGCAGGATCACTATCCGCGATCTTATCAAGATTTTTTTTTCATGCTGGTTTTAAAGACAATTTTGCACGTTACTGAACATTACAACCAAACTAATTTCCCCATTTAAAAAAATAAATACAGCCCTATAAGCTAATAAAACATAAGGAAAACGAATAACAGATCATTCAGGCCAAACAGAAGTGTGCAATTCTGCAAAGTATGAACATTCAACAAGAATATTGACTTGCATAAATCCCATCCCAAAATGAAAATTGGTTTCAAAATGTAAATAACAACACTCAAGTAAAGTGCACTCTTGCTACATAGCATTAAAGGTCCCATATTATGCTCATTTTCAGGTTCATACTTGTATTTTGTGTTTCTACTAGAACATGTTTACATGCTGTAATGTTAAAAAAAACCTTTTATTTTCCTCATACTGTCTGCCTGAATATGCCTGTATTTACCCTCTGTCTTAAACGCTCCGTTTTACCGCATTTCGACGGAATTGCGACGAAATTGCAACAGAATTGGGTTGCTAGGCAACAGCTTGGGTCCATGTTTACTTCCTGTCAGCTGATGTCATTTACATACACTGCAACCAGAAATAAACTAGGACACATTTAGAATATTTACGTTTAAATCTGTTTAAAGGCTCTAAATATTGTATATTTGTGACATCACAAATGGACAGAAATCCTGACAGCTTGTTTCAAATGCAGAGTTTCTGAATACAGGCTGCGTGTGTATCCCTGTGGATTGAGCGTTTCGATACTTTCACAGTATTTATATAGGACTTAAGCCTGCTTTATTATAAAAAAACATGAAAATCTCACTTTTTTACAATATGGGACCTTTAAAGGAACTGAATTTGGAATTGTAAATCAGGTAGCCGATTAGACACAGATCCACAGGTGGAATATCGACAGCCCTAATAATTACTACGTCAGCTCTCTTGGCAGATAGAAGGGTCGAAACATAACCAGCCTCTAAATCAGGGGAACAGTGACTGTCAGTGATTTGGCTGTTTGTTCACCAGCCATTATGCACATAAATACATAAATACATAAATTCGGTCCAGGCAGTGGAGTGTGTGGCCTGCTAGCTAGCAGCCAGCGTCGGGTATCAGCGGGTGAAGCCAGGTCTCCGTTTTTAACATCACGCAGCAGTCCCTGACAGACGTGTTAGCTGCCTTCTGTAGCTCCAATTCTTCCATTCTGTGAACGATGGATCTGGCATTAGAGAGAAAGATGCTTGGTAGCGGTGGTTTGTGTGGATGCTTCTTTAGCCTATAGCCAGCAGCCCCGCCCGGCATCCCCGTTTCTGCTTCCGCCTCTCTACGCCGCCTACGTCGCTTCTGCAACTGGTAGAATGTACACTGTAGCGCTGTTCTAACGATCTCGCTGTAAAGGCAGATCGTAGAGACATTTCAATCGTTCACGATCTAATATCGTCATATCGCACACCCATACATCAGGGGACCGTTTAATAAATGGAATGTCATGTAAACATAGTCCAGTTTCCCAACCTGTGGATCAATAAAGTATTTCTCCTCCTTCAAATCAAAATGGAAACTGAAATCAATCTTGAATTTGTTTATTAGTCAAATGGAGTAAGAACTTCAATATTAGTCCTGATGCGGATTCTTGTGTCTGTGCAACAGTTCCTCTTGGCTGTGGAGCAGCAAGACAACGGTCCTTTTAGGCGATTAGTCATTTTTTTAATGCTTTTTTCACGCTGAACGACTTATTTCCAACAAACTTCTGAGCACATCTCTGGTAAACACCAGTTTCAAAGGGGTGCTTTCCTTTGTGGAGAAACTCAGTTTTACAAATCTGTCCATTAAATCAACTAATCGATTAGCCGACTTAGGGGCTGATCACACAGACGCGTCGCTATAAAACGCCTTGGCAAAGCTTGTTGGGCAAAACAGCTGATGCTCCTGTGGGAGCAGGGCTGTGTGCTCGCAACCGGGCGATCAAATGTGATTAACGGGAAAATGTGGTCTCTCTCTCTCAAAGACAGCAGCCTACATGCAATGAGATACGAATTCCCCTTTCCTTCTCTCAGTCTAACAGCTAACTAGCCAGCTGGCCCTACCACATCTGCCGGCATCAAAACAGAAGGAAGGAAGTGGTTAAGAAGTAAAGCCCTCAATCCTCTTGCTTGATTTGATTGGCTGCCTGGGCCAAGTTTGACATTGAGGATCGGTGCGGCTCCACGCCTGGTGCTGCAAAGTTGAGAATATTTTGCCTAAAAGCCGCTAGAAAAATGCGACGTACGGCGCAAGAGAGGAGTGAGCGGCAGGCGTGCCTTAACGTAGGAAAACAATGGTTTTTACTGACGACGCGTTTTTACTGACGACGCGTTTCTAGCGACGCGTCTCAATGTGATCAGCCCCTAAGAATTTCTTTGGTCCAGGACAGCCCCAAAGACAACATTCATGAAGTATTTTCTTTAAAGGGACTGTTTGTAAGAATCAGAAATGTCTTGTTAACAGCGACACCTGTGGCCGTTAAATCACCGAAAGTCAGCGTCCTGTTGCTCGCGCTTGTGCTCGCGCTACATAGACATGAACGAGCATCGCTCAAAACAGTGAGGTGACACACGTCAGCTAAAAGCACAATATCACTCTATATTTCAGCTGCTTGGCAGTAATGTTAGCTGACCAGACGAAGGTCTCTCCATGAATCAATGCTGATCCTAGCGTTGGCTTTTCCTGCTTCAGCATCCCGACCGCGGCCGGAGGGAACAGGGGAGACACCGGAGTTTTGGTCGGAGACGATAACGTTTCTCTCTGCGGAGCCCCGTCACTCCACAAGACACGGGAAACCTCTGTTGGTCTGGAGGAGCTGCAGCAGTTATTTCTGCACAAACGTCCACTGTACATTCACTAGATATTCTCAGAGCTAAACTAACTCTTCTGCAGTGTGTAGTGTGCGCGCATGCACGTGAGAGTGGAGCGAGAACGAGCGCGGTGTGTGAGTGAAGGCAGGCAGGCAGAGGAGCAGAGGAGCAGAGTACAGCAGAGACTCCGCGGCCAACACTGTTTAACGGATGGGCTTCACTAGATAGAACTTAGCGGTTTTGATGCTTCCGTGTATTTTGTGTTGGAGTCTGAGTCTGAACAGCGTAGCCACACGTGTGCGCACCTGCTTCCTGATGACATTTACCTGAGACCTGTTAAAGACTAATACACACAGCCGCTCACGTGAGTGTAACATAACCCTGTAACGTGAGCTGACTCAGTTCTTGGTAGCAGGTCGGCTCTGTGTAACTCTAGTCTCCGGTAGCCGAGGTGCCGGCCCTCTGAAGTGCAGCGCTGCTTGGCTGTCATTAGATACAAGTTTTGTGTTTAGTAGTTTTTTATAGTTGGTGGAGAATGCTTCTGTTCAGACTGAATTTGGATGGAGGCTAATGAGGATGTAGAGTGCACTCATGAGGCTCGTGAGCTCCATCCGAATCAGCTGGCAGAACACGAACAGTTGACGGTCTCAGTTGGTTTAGTCCACTGGGGCTCCAGCAGGAGGTGGCGTCGGCATCTACCATTATTATTACTTTTGCATGCAGGTCATGGTCTGATCTCTTTTGGTTCTTCAGATGAGCACTTGGATCTTGTTCTTTCATGTAAAATGGGTAAAAGATGTGAATGTATCCAGCGTTGGGGGAGATCGGCCCGAAGATGACAAAGGTGGGCTTTATTCAGAAAAACTGTACTGGCATAAAGCCAGCTGTGTTTTGGCTTAGAGTAGCATTCCACCAATTTTACACATAAAGGTCAGTTCACTAGTCATGAGGAGTACCTCTCAGCCAACAGTTATGTAATGTCTTCTGTGGTTCTGGAGGAGCTTTGTCATAGTCAAGATGATAAAATAGCCCAGATGATAACACCAGGGTTTGGATGATTACACACTTACAGTGAAAACTGAGGGTGTGGAGCATGATGAGCTGGGCATTTACCAGCCAGGGAGGGTCAAATGAAATTATGCTATTAGTGTCATTATAGGAAATGTGGATGGCCAAGGAATTTTGTATTCACTCTACCATGCTAGGGACAAAAAAAAAAGGGGATTTCTCAGCCTGTGCTGCTTTGATTGTTGACCTTTTTGACATCCTTTCTTCATTGTCTGTTGCGAGGCTCCGAGGAGCGTTTTTTTTCCCCCTATAGCAGAACGATAATGTGTGCAGCCAGAACTCTGTTTAGTGCTGACACAGCGCTGTAGAGAGAGCTATGAGAATATGAGGCCCCCAACTTAACCTAGTGAAACACTCCATTGCTGGAGTAGCCCTTTAGATACAGTATCTGTGGAAAGATGCAGGTTAAAAGCCTGGCTAAAATAGTCCATACCTGACCCACTCCTCCATGTAATTATGAAGTCTTTTCAGCATTGTAAAGTAAAGGTCAGAAAGTGATGTGTTAACATGTAAAAAGCACTTTAAAGGTCCCATATCATGCTCATTTTCAGGTTCATACTTTTATTTTATGTTTCTACTAGAACATGTTTACATGCTGTAATGTTAAAAAAACACTTTATTTTTCTCATACTGTCTGCATGAACATACCTGTATTTTTCCTCTGTCTGAAACGCTCCGTTTTCAACAGAACTGCAATGGGATTGCACTGCTAGGCAACAGTTTGGGTCCATGTTTACTTCCTGTCAGCTGATGTCATTCACATACACTGCAACCAGAAATAAACTGAGACACACTTAGAATATTTACGTTTAAAACTGTGAAATGATCTATATATATGTATATAGATTGTAGATTTGTGACATCACAAATGAACAGAAATCCAGACAGCTTGTTTCAAAGGCACAGTTTCTGAATATGGGCTCTGTGTATTTCTCTGTGAATTGAGCGTTTTGATACTTTCACAGTATTTATATAGGACTTAAACCTGTTTTATAATAAAATATACATGAAAATCTCACTTTTTTTACAGTATGGGACCTTTAATGTTGCTGGTCTGGTAATGCTCAGCCAGTACAGCTGTACTGATGTGAAAAGTAGCCTACACTATTTCCCTCTAAAATTAGCTGGAGAAGATTTGTGAAGTTGCACACATGGAAATACTCGTGTTAAGAACTGATATTCTTAAAATGATAAGAAATATACGTATATATATATACTGTATATATTTTATTCTTATCTCTGTCTTTAATATACCATTAACAGTCATCAGTATTACTGTAATGTTATCCTCTTTCTTTGGAAAATGCTACTCACATACAGCCACTCAACAGCTGTAGCAATTAAACCAATTTGTGGTGGCAGTACTTGGTTAAGTAGCTAATTAGACCTGGACTCCATGTGTCTCCTTAAACACAAAGTAAAACCTGCATCTGCTTTGGAGAGACACAACTCTTCTTTTTTTTCTTTTTTCGAAGCCAACAGTTGGAAAGGAGAAAGAAAGAAACAAGGTGCAGCAAGAGAGATGAAAAAGGCCATTTGAGTTTTTGTTGTTTTGTTATGAGGCTGTTAAAGTACTGTTAGCACATCCAGGCCTCCCTTCCGTGACTGATGTCCTGAGGCCTGTATTACAAAGCAGGATTTGGGATTAGCGACTATTTCTGACTTATTTAGTATTCCGTTAAATTAACAAATCTGTTAATTGACACATTCACACATCGGCATTATTTCTTTTGCCAGCTGTCCTTCCTGTATTTGGCAGCTTCAACTGTGTTACTTTTAGCCTGGATTATGTGTTTAACTT
The DNA here is from genome assembly GCA_916700995.1 of Hozukius guyotensis. Lineage (NCBI taxonomy): Eukaryota > Metazoa > Chordata > Actinopteri > Perciformes > Sebastidae > Hozukius > Hozukius guyotensis. Next base: position 40,991 of record CAKALU010045483.1, read on the forward strand.
CTTTGTATTAGTCTAATGTTATAGTTTGCTCGTCCTTTGTAAAATATGCCTCTCTGCTGACAGTAGACTTGTCCATGTCTATGATTGGTCATATGCTGCAAACTCCGCCCCTTTTATGTGAATGCGCTCATAGCCAGATTGAGAAACCCTGGGTTGATTTACCAAGTTGATAACCAGCGTCGTAGGACGGCTTAGCGGGATCTTGTTTGTTAGGGTTAGTGAAGCCAGATAACGAGAAGATACTCTGGGTATGTTGAACTCACTTCGTAGTACAGGCCGCTGGAGCTGCACCGCTCTGTAAAAGGTCTAGAGCTTTGATCACCAAGCTTCTACAACCACATATTTGGCAAACTCGTGGATGAACTTGACTGAGCCACTTTCTGGTGCGTCCGGGCCATGTTGATGGCACACCCGGTAGCTGTTAGCCGTCTTTTTTCCGAACACCTTTCACCTCCTACTCATGATGCTTTTAAAGTAGAACCGAAATTTTGAGAAGTGTCACCATGCCTCTGTGTTTTTGGCAGTAACTCTACTCTTACAGGTGAACCAGTGCTCATTGTGTCTAAAACAGAGAGCCTGCTGGAGCCTACTGTTTTGGGATGTTTGTCCCCCATTAGACAAAATACATTCGAACCTTGAGAAAGACATTGTCACATAAATAACATTAGGCTGTAACTTTTTTGCGAAGCATCACACATCAGCTGTGTTGTTGAACACGATCACGCTCCGTGCGTTTAGCAGCAGGTGTCAGTTACAGAGGTTCTGTGTCGGTTGCCAAGCACATGGTTTGAGATGTCACAAGGAAGAGGAACAGGACCCGACTTGAAAACCAGAGAACTTGAGAACCATGTAGACGTGAGGCTGCATGTGTTCTGCCTGACAAACTCACTCTGACTCTTACTGCTGCTGCACAGTGTACTGCATCTGTGTGCAGCATCGCTTGTCAAAGTCATTTTACTCTGTTCATCACACACACACACACACACACATACACACACACACACACACACACACACACACACACACACACACACACACTAGAGACCTAACTAATGACCATATGCTGGTGAAGTGTGATGAGGTGAAAGAGGTTGCTATATCCTAGAGATCTCATCAAGCCATTTACCATCGTTCTGTAGAAACCATGGTAAGAATCAAAAACTATGGATGTGTCTCAACTAAGGATGCTAATTTTAATTTTTTTTCTAACCGATAACCGACCCTCGTTAACCGATTATTAACCGCTAACTGAGATTAGTGCGTCGCATGCAGCGGTGCTATTTTTAGTGCCTAACAAGCCGCCCAGCTGCAACGAAAAGCCGATGCACAAACAGGTTAATTCCATCATTTATCACCAGCTACAGTGTATGAACACAACAGACAACTGAGACCCCGGTTCACCCGACCGGGAGAGTTAGCAGCTACGATGCTACGTGTATTGTTCCAGTAAGTCTCCACCGCAGCAGTTAGTTAGTTCTAGTTAGTTTATCTGAGAGGTTGTCAGCAGTGTGTCTGCCCGGCGTAACGTTAGCGGGTGGCCGACAAACCGCGTGTGTTTGTGCTACGTTAGCAGCTGTTACGTTGCTGGTGGATTCGTGCTCACTGTTGTGGCACACATACGGTCTGTCAGGGTGGCGTAACGTTAGCGAGTGTCCGACAGGCCGCGTGTGTGTGTGGCGGCGGTGAGTGTGTGTGTGGGGTTGTCGGTGGCGTTGCAGCTGTGAACGAAGCAGTGCAGTGTGTGTACAGTTTATTTGTTGGTGAATAAATGCTACAACTCCTCAAGACCGGAGCCAACTTCCTGTATCAACACTGGCCCAGACTCTCTTAAGGTGGGCTGTTAAGGTGGACCAGCTATTTCCTTTAAGTGACAAGCCGCTCCTCTATTTTGTAATATTTCTTTTAATAGTTTAACCGATAGCATTAATCGGTTAAAATTGTTAATGTCGGTTAAAGTGGCAGTAGGCAGTATATTTTTGGCATCATTGGGCAAAAATTCCATAATAACCTTTCAGCATATTATAATTCAAGTGTTCTGAGAGAAAACTAGACTTCTGCTCCTCCTCATGGCTCTGTTTTCAGGCTTTAAAAAATCTCCGTGACGGGAGACTTTGACCAATCACAGGTCATTTCAGAGAGAGAGTGTTCCTATTGGCTGTGCTCCGGTCATGTGACCGGAACTTGGCTTTCCTTCACACCATCTCAACCTGATCTCAACATGGCTGCCGGGTCACAAACGTTCTCATTTTACAGCTAAACCGTGCACTACAAGATGATTCTGAAAACATCTGAGGAGAGAAATAGGCATTAACGTATCAGAATATTGATTCATATTTGATCAGCGCTGCCTAGTTTGACCTTTTGGTCGGAGTTCGCGAGTGATTGACAGTCGGCTCGTATAGACAGCAGATGGACAGCAGACCTCAGGTCTCAGAGTGTTAATATACAGTTCATTATCTAAAAAACTGCAACTTTTGAGCAGTTTTAACAAACGGCTAGACGTCTGTTCTGTTCTGTGCTGTCATCACTTCAGTTCAGCGTGACATTTGACATGTGTTATAGCACATATGATTATGAGCTGCTCCAACAACAAGCTGAGAGTTCAAGCTCCATGAATTCAATTTCATTTTTATTCCTCTCCATTAAATCCTCATGTCCTACTGCACTCATATCTAGATTGGTACTTACGTTTCCACTTAAAGTATAATGGGTTAACGTTTTTTATGAAGTTGTGTGCTTCTTCTGATGCAAGGATGCATTGCAAGTCTGTTGATTTATAATCACAATGAAGCGAGTATGTACTTTATTCACTGTATAGGTCCCGCAGTACACATTCATTCACAACCTGTATCATAACCAAATTCACACAGTAGGCTGCCATCACCTGTCTGTTATTGGAGGTGACTACATGACTCACTATGCTGTAAGGGCAGTGGAGCCTGAGAGTGCAACACTGCAGGTGTCTATTAGTAAACCAATATATGAGAGAGAGAGAGAGAGAGAGAGAGAGAGAAAGAGAGAGAGAGAGAGAGAGAGAGAGAGAGAAAGAGAGAGAGAGAGAGAAAAATAGATTGCATTCTCATACCCTTTTGGAATCAGGGTTATCTGACCCTGGAGGATTACAGAGAGAGGGGATGATAGTGACATCATCAATTTATGCAAAAACATAAGATGTCACAGAATGATGCATGTTTTTGGGATACATTGTAAATATAGTACACACAGCATTTTTAGCTTTATAAAATGTTTAACGTACGTTGTGTGTATGGAGCTGTAATGTATGCAAACACATACAGACAACATAGAGATTTACAGTATCTATCAATCAACATGAACCTTTTTTTCCTCTGTCTATCTACAGTAGGCTACCCATTTATCATATATCAGACCACATTGTGTTATCTAATATGATAATAGAGGCTACATTTACAAACGGATCAGACACTACTGAAGACTGAAATGTATATTTCACTCACTCCACCATCCCAGCTAAGATTTACTAGTAGACTTGCTAAAGTTGTTCAGCTGGACATGTGGCAACTGTTGGATAATGTAGGAGCTGGTCCAAACGTAATAAAATGAGTTTCTATTTCATTTAGTTTGCTAATAACTTGATAATGTACTGAACTGGGACTGGGTTTGTTACTTTATAACAGAGAGAACAGGCGACAGATGGATCTTTTTGCAGGTTTATTTTGAAAGATAAAAAGTTAAAAAAGGTAACGTTATAAATAGAAGATGTGCAAACACACTTTAAAAACAGAATGCCTGAGACAACCACAACAACACACAACAGATGTAACTTACACTGTCTTTTATTTACTCCTCTACTTCACGCTTTTTTGTTTACATTTATCATTTGATATTGCAATATATTGTTGTTAATTGTTTTTTATTTCTTTGTTTGTTTTATTGACACAACAAACATTAATTATTTCTGTATTGTTTTCCACCGTTTCCATGTTCTTTTTAAATATATATATATATATTGTAATTTGCTTAATGAATTGTATATATGTATATATACTGTATGTTTTTGTTTTTATTTATTTTTTCTTATTATTGAATTGACACTTTGGCAATATTGTTCACCTAACAGTCATGCCAATAAAGCATATTGATTGAATTGAAAAATTTTAAAAAATGAGAGAGGGAGAGAGAGAGAGAGAGAGAGAGAGAGAGAGAGAGGTAGAGGTAGACTTTGAGACTGGTCTAAAGGACAGAACAAGGAACATCCTCATCCTAAATGTCACTGGTCCCGTCGCATTGATGTTAATTGGTGAAGAATCTGGTGTTTCCTGTTGGCTTTGCTCCACACACACACACACACACACACACACACACACACACACACACACACACACCCACACACAGAGAGAGTTGTATTTAGCGTGTGTGACAGGAGGGCCTGGGGGGTTTAGGTCTGGCCTCTAGCTGGTGACACTAATCCAAACAGGCTAAGCCAAATGAGGAAGAACGGTAAACTCACACACCCCTTGCTGTGTGTATGTGTGTGTGTGTGTGTCTTTCTCTTGTGTTTCTCTGTGTTAATGTTTGACTCGTCTTCTCAGCCGTACAGGTTCACATGCATTCTGGTATTTCCTGTTCTCACAGGCCCGTCCCAGTAATTGATCCTTTGTGAAGGTTTTTGGTGATGCTGGAATTTCAAATGTTTCAAGGTTTCCCACTTTGCAAATCAATGTCAGCTTTCTGTAGATATTTGACGAGAAGGTTCACTTAATATTCAACGCGTTGAAAGCCCTGACTCTCCTGCTTGTGTGTTACTGATTCATCCTGAAGGCACGTTTGTGTCACAAGCTTTCACCCCCCCACTTACAGGCTGGCTTTGGTCACTGGAGGTAGTATTTTACTTCAGTGTGATACTCTTAAAGGTCCCATATCGTGCTAATTTTCAGGTTCATACTTGCATTTTGTGTTTCTAATAGAACATGTTTACATGCTGTAATGTTAAAAAAACAACTTTATTTTCCTCGTACTGTCTGTCTGAATATACCTGTATTTACCCTCTGTCTGAAACACTCCGTTTTAGTGCATTTCAACGGAATTGCGTTGCTAGGCAACAGCTTGGGTCCATGTTTACTTCCTGTCAGCTGATGTTATTTACATACACTGAAATAAACTGGAACACAATTTAGAATGTTTACCTTTAAAACCGTGTAATGGTCTAAATATTGTATATTTGTGACATCACAAATGGACAGAAATCCTAACGGCTTGTTTCAAACACACAGTTTCTGAATACGGGCTGTGTGTATTCATCTGTGGATTGAGCGTTTTGATACTTTCACAGTATTTATATAGTACTTAAACCTGCTTTATAATATAAAAGACATGAAAATCTCACTTTTTACAATATGGGACCTTTAAGTAACTGTAAATACTGTTCTTTTTTGAGGAGATTTCATCATTTGCATGTGTAATGTATGCATATCCAAATGCTGGAATAACACTCCCAGCCTCCTGTTCCTGTCAGGCAAGTTAGAAAACAAACTGCATATGGAACATTTTCTTCTCATAGATTTCAACGCTTACCGGTTCACTGCCTAACTTCCCTGAAATGTCCCTTTGGGTTATAGTCAGGAATGCAGTGATGAGTGAAACCACCTTCATGTTTGCAAGAATAAAAAGTTAAAAAAAAGAGTCTTCAACATGCAAATTCATACTGTGTCATATATCGTAGTAAGTAGTATCAAACTGAATTAGTTGATTGAGTTCAATTATAGCATCTACAGTTTCTCATTGGGGAAGCTATAGTATTTAGCATTAGTAGGACACAGGGGGGCAACCTCAGGGGGAAGCCAATGCGGAAGGGCCTTAAAGGTCCCATATTGTAAAAAGTGACATTTTCATGGCTTTTATATTATAAAGCAGGTTTAAGTTCTATATAAATACTGTGCAAGTATCGAAACGCTTAATCCACAGAGAAATACACACAGCCCGTATTCAGAAACTGAGCTTTTGAAACAAGCCGTCAGGATTTCTGTCCATTTGTGATGTCACAAATCTACAATATTTTGACCATTTCAAAGTTTTAAACGTAAACATTCTAAATGTGTCCCAGTTTATTTCCTGTTGCAGTGGATGTGAAAGACACCAGCTGACAGGACGTAAACATGGACCCAGGCTGTTGCCTAGCAACGCAACTCTGTTGCAATTCCATTGAAATGTACTCAAACGGAGCGTTTCAGAGAGAGGGTGAATACAGGTATATTCAGACAGACAGTATGAGAAAAATAACGTATTTTTTGAACATTAAAGCATGTAAACATGTTCTAGTAGAAACCCAAAATACAAGTATGAACCTGAAAATGAGCATGATATGGGACCTTTAAACTCGCATTCTTTCTAATAGCCAGCGGCGACTCCTCTGGTTGTATAGAAGTCTATGAGACAATGAGCCTACTTCTCACTTGGTTTATTATCTCAGTAAACATTGTAAACATGAGTTCTGTATTGAAAAAATAAGTCTTCTTCAATACAGCATGATGTTCATTTAGTAAATTATGGTCCCATTTAGAGTCAAATAGACCATAAAGCAGGGGATGCTTTAGGGCGTGGCTACCTTGTGATTGACAGGTCGCTACCACGGCGTTGTCCGGTCTGGGAGTTGTCCGTGTTTTCTTCTTTGAACTTTAACCCTTTCACTGTGTGTTTTCACTTCATCAAAGTTGATTTTAACCTTTTTGGTCACCTAAAAATCTCTTAATCAGCGTTGGGTCGTACTCAGCTCAGCCCTCTCGTGTCACTTCTGGTTCCAAAAAACCAAGATGGCGACGGCCAAAATGCTGAACTTGAGGCTTCAAAATGGCAGTCAACAAACCAACGTCATGGTGACTACGTCCACTTCTTCGATACAGTCAGTATAGAACTGTATAGACGTCAGTCAGTGAACAGTGGTAGGACAGCGCCCGTACAGCTGTCTACACTTTAAACAAGGATTTCAGGTCTAAAATGTGCCACATTCTCAATGAAAACACAGACAGGAAATGGAGTAGTTAAGAGCCAGTGCTTTCATCCATGCGTAGTTGGTGGTGGTGGCCAGTGCCACCCCTACAACCTGACTGCTCCCCCCCCAGATGCCACCCCAAAGTTTCTTCCACGCTTCCATCTTGCCGTGGGGCGGGTGTTCGGTTGTGCCTTTGCGGTTGTTGCCATGCCGTTTTTTACACGTGCAAGCAGCGGGACCCCAGCAGGACACAACTTTTCAGTGGACCTTTACAGTTCAGTGCTTCTACACTGTTTTGCTCTCCGGGCCGTCCATTCTCTCCGTCCTCGTATGGAGGAGGTCGGGGTGGATGGACGGGTCAAACAAACACTAGACTGATCACATGAGAATATGATTTAAAGGTTCCGTATCGTGCTCATTTTCAGGTTCTTACTTTTATTTTGTGTTTCTACTAGAACATGTTTACATGCTGTAATGTTTTAAAAAAACCTTTATTTTCCTCATACTGTCAGCCTGAATATACCTGTATTCACCCTCTGTCTGAAACGCTCCGTTTTAGCGCATTTCAAAGGAATTGCAACAGAATTCCGTTGCTAGGCAACAGCTTGGGTCCATGTTTACTTCCTGTCAGCTGATGTTATTTACATACACTGCAACTGGGACACATTTAGAATGTTTATGTTTAAAACCGTGTAATGGTCTAAATATTGTATATTTGTGACATCACAAATGGACAGAAATCCTAACGGCTTGTTTCAAACGCACAGTTTCTGAATACGGATTGAGTGTTTTGATACTTTCACTTAAACCTGCTTTATAATATAAAAGACATAAAAATCGCACTTTACAATACACTTACACAATATGGGACCTTTAAACATGTTCAGAACCTGTTCTTTATTCTTTATCCCAAAACATCCAGGCCGCCTGTCTTATAACATCAGCATATATGTTATAATGTATGGTATACTATATGATTGAGAGTAGTCATCATAATGTGTAATAGCCACGTCGGTCCACAGCGCAAAACTGGGTTGGATAGAATCCACGGTTGGTATAATGCAGCTTTATTTGAGCATCTGACTACTTAATAGCCTTGACTTTTGAAAATTAGCTCAGAAAAAGTTGATCAACAGAAAAACACTTGTGATAATGGATTCATTGTTCAAATCAACTGTCAACATTCTCTGTCTGTAGCTTCTCAAATGTGAGGATGTGTTGCTTTTTCTCTGTTTTCTATCCTAACAAAACCAGCCTTTTGAAGCAGTCACGTGGGCTCATGTGATGGACATTTTCCAATTTTTCTCACAAATTTATTGTTGGGCAAATTTTCCTTAATAATAAAAATATTAAAAGAGGCAACAATTTCATTACAGTAAGTTAGTAAGTTCTGTTCAAAGTAGGGCTGCACGATTATGGCCAAAATGCTACTCACGATTATTTTGATCAATGTTGAGATCACGACTATTGGGATAAGCGGTTAAAGATAATATATGGATGGATGGATAGTAGTTTAATTACCTCCGCCAAGGGTTATGTTTTCACCGGCATTGGTTTGTTTGTTTGTTTGTTTGTTTGTCTGTTAGCAGGATTACTCCAAAAGTTTGCCATGGATTTGAATGACATTTTTTGGAGGGGTGGAGTGTAGCACAATGAACAATCCATTAGATTTTAGTGGCGATCTGGATCATGATCCGGATTCAGGAATCTTTTTAAGAATTCCGATCAGCCTGAGCATTAAGACCACAGGGTATAACACATGCGCAGAGTAACTGATGACGCGTTGATGTCGCATGACCCTGCCTCCTTCCTTCTGAGAGCAGAGAGATACGTGTGTGGATGTGTGGCTAGACTCCGAGGTGCGGGAGCTGCTGGCCGTCCGCGGTGAGAAAGAAAAAAGCGGTAGATGACGGGATGAGAGACAACTTAGTGTAACGTTATACAGACATAACAAGGCTGCTGAATGAGAGAGGCATCCACCGATACGTTACACGGAAACACACCGTGTTAATAACAAGCCGACCAGCTGTGAGCTGTTTTATATTCGATTAATTGTGCAGCCCTAGTTCAGACCCACATTAGCCCTGCATGAAAAAAACACAGCCACTCATTAATTTTTCCCTTTGCAGCATTTCTTTCTAAATTGGTAAAGAAGTTCTCTTCATTTGCTTGTGTTGTGTCTGTTTGCGTGTGTTTCTTACATGTTGCAGTGCGTTGAGCTCTCAGGGCCACCGTACTGTAGCTCTGCTTCTGAGAAACGTTTATAGAACAAAAACTGCAGTCTGAAGTGAATGAACTGTCTCAACGTTCTCTTTCAAAGAGATCCTCTGGAGCTTCTCCACTGACTGAATAAATGGTTGGCTGACACAGTTGGGTGTGCCTGTGTGTCTCCATCGTCTTCTGAGCATCATCATCATCGTCAGCCTGAGGAGTAGTAATACGCTGTGCTTCTGATAATAGTCCGGAGGCTCCTTGTGGTACATCTATGTACTCAGTGCCAGCTCATATATCGGCTCTGCTGCTGCTTTTCTTTTGTTGGAGCAGCTGTGACTGCCTGGTTGAAATCTCTTTACCACCGTCTCCTCTTCACTTGGCTGTGCTTCATTATCTCTGTGTATCTGTTTCTTTCTGACAGTATAGTTTAGTTGCATCATGTTTTAATAGTTTAATATTGGTAATCATTACATCCCAGGGGCTGCACGGTGGTGCAGTGGTTAGCAAGAGGGGGTCACAGGTTCCACCTTCTTTGCATTCGTTTGCATGTTCTCCCCGTGTTCTCCCTGTGTTAGTTTACTCCGGGTTCTCCGGCTTCCTCCCACAGTCCAAAGATATGCTGGTTAGGTTAACTTTTGACTCCAAATGTCCCGTAGGTGACTCCCCCCCCCCACCCGACCCTGAATAGGATAAGCGGTTACGGATAATGAATGAATGAATAAACCATAATGGCACTCTGAGAGCGCAGACCTCCGCCAAGGTGCGTGACTTTAAAAACAGATCACAGATCACAGCTGGCGGTACTGTGAGATGGTCGGCTTGTTATTAACACGGTGTGTTTCCGTGTAACGTATCGGTGGATGCCTCTCTCATTCAGCAACCGCTTTTTTCTTTCTCACCGCGGACGGCCAGCAGCTCCCGCCGCACCCCTGGGAGTCCTGCCACACATCCACACACGTAACTCTCTACTCGAAGAAGGAAGGAGGCGGGGTCACTCGTCATCAACGCGTCATCAGTTACACTGCGCATGTGTTATACCCTGTGGTCTTAATGCTCAGGCTGATCGGAACTCTTAAAGAAATTCCTGGATCCGGATTATGATCCGGATCGCCACCAAAATCTAATGGATTGTTCATTGTGCTACACTCCACCCCTCGAAAAAATTTCATTCAAATCCATCTCGGAATAATCCTGCAAACAAACAGACGGACGGACGGACGGACGGACGGACGGACGGACAGACAGACAGACAGACAGACAAACCAACGCCGGTGAAAACATAACCTCCTTGGCCCGAGGCCTTTGGCCATGGTGGAGGTAATTACATCTCAGACCCAATGCTGCCTAAGAAACTAAGTGAGCTTAATGCTATTTGCTATAGTGATGGAATACTTGGAAGTCGTTTATTGCGCTGCTTTTGTCCATTCAAATATACACACGTAGGTCTTGTACAGGTTGAATCTATTGATCTGAGCTGTTGGTGCCCTGGGGCAAGTTGTCCCAACGATGATTACCATAGTCAAGCTGCTCCGCAACTGACATGACAAGAATGTAGTAATACTGGAAACTACAGGTTTGAGTGTGTGTATTGTGTATCTTCTGTTACAAGTTAAAGGTGTGCAGTCCAACGTGTGTGTTCATTCATCAAGGTGGTCACTTGTTTTCATCCTCCACTGTAATTAATAAGCAGGTGAAATGAGAAGTGAAATCCCAGGAATCACTATGGTTACAGTGAAGGTCTGTAGCATTGACACTAAACTAAAACCTGTGCCTGTAAAGGTTCCTGCGACACGGTCACATTAAAACGGTTTGCTTTGTCGCAGCGTATCTGTATCTGAAGGTCGAAGCATTCTAAACGTTTGTAAGCACGCGGTAGAGAGTACAGGGCGGTGTTGTGATGTCATACGGATACTCTGACTTGTTTCTCTACCTTCCTGTGACTCTTGTCAACAGCCCGTAGTTCAGTCTCCAGCTGCTCAGTGTGGAGCATTCTCCTCTGTGCTGTTGTGTTTTACTGTGTTACCTCAGTTTACCCAACATTTTACCTCTAGATTGCTCCCACCTGACTCTTCATACTCTTCATGACTTAAATGTATTGAACACATTAACACCAAGCTGATGACGAGTCATCGTGTCTTCTAAAGAAAAAACGATTTGAAGTAATGTTTGTTACTCTCGTGGTGATCATTGACTGGAAGTCATGTGTTGTTTTGTATTACGGTTCATTAACCTCACTCTGAGGGAAAAAAATAGATTACAGCGGAAATGAGAGAGGAAGTCAAGTGGACTGACAGAGTAGAACCCAGAGCACAGTCGAGGAGAACAGAATCAGATAATAGAGAGAGAAAGTGAGCAGAGTTGAATGAAATGCACTTTAGCAGGACTGGGACAATATAAAGAACAGAGCAGTACAGATGAAACTATATTCATGCGCCCCCCGCCCCCACCCCCCCGCAGCAGCCATGTATCAGCCACGGTTCACAGATCACACTGCCCACGGTCGTACACTAGAAAAGATCATCTAACCAGTGTTCGAGCCCACAGACTTAGCGCTAAGATGAGACTTTTTATAGCTTCTGCCTCTGCTGGGTCTGTGTGTTGGGCTGCAGTGAGCCTGGGGAGAGAGGAGCCCACTTAAAGAGAAATAAGACGGTTCTGCTTCTTAGTGTCTTCACTGAGCAGATAGTGCAGTGTGTAGTTCTGCCAGTAGAGGTTGTCTCAGCAGGGAGGAAAGGTTTGACACAGAATTATTGTATTGGTTCATAATTTAAAGGTCCCATATCGTGCTTATTTTCAGGTTCATACTGGTATTTTGGGTTTCTACTAGAACATGTTTACATGCTGTAATGTTCAAAAAAGCACATTATTTTTCTCATACTGTCTGTCTGAATATACCTGTATTTACCCTCTGTCTGACACACTCCGTTTTAGCGCATTTCAACGGAATGGCAACGGAATTGCGTTGCTAGGCAACAGTTTGGGTCCATGTTTACTTCCTGTCAGCTGATGTTATTTACATACACTGCAACAGGAAATAAACTGGGACACATTTAGTATGTTTACGTTTGAAACCGTGTAAATATTGTATATTTGTGACATCACAAATGGACAGAAATCCTGACGGCTTGTTTCAAACGCGCAATTTCTGGATACGGGCTGTGTGTAATTCTCCGTGGATTGAGTGTTTTGATACTTTCACAGTATTTATATATCTTAACTTAAACCTGCTTTATGATATAAAAGACATGAAAATCTCGTTCTTTACAATATGGGACCTTTAATATTTTGTCTAAGCACTTTGTTTTACCAGGACATATGCAGCACAGTTGACCTTAGTGAAACTGTGCTGCTGTACATCCTGTATAAAGCTGTATGCACAATCATTGTCATGTGGGCAACAGTTTAAAGATAAGATAAGATATTCCTTTATTAGTCCCGCAGTGGGGAAATTTGCAAGGTGTTAGAGCAGGATTAGTTGACACTGTTTAACAGACGGGCTTCACTAGATATAACTTTGCAGTTTTGGTGCTTCCGTGTAGTTTGTGTTTGGAACAGCGTAGCCACACGTGAGTGCGCATGGGACACCGACCCGCAATGATTTATAAGAGTGTAAGTGTAAGAAGTTACAAACAGTCCCTTTTAAAGCTGCATTAATCCATACTTTCATATTTACAATGGATCAAGTGACTACATGTAATGTGAACGCGGTCGCTTGTCGTGATGAAACCTACAGATAATTACCACCCATCAGTTCCCCTCTACTCCACTGAGCCTTTTAATGTCTTCCAACACATTGTTTTGGTTCACACACATTTCCTGTCTCTGCCAGTCTCACCGCTCTCTGCAGCTTAACCCAATATAAACTATCCTTCCAGCTGGTGAACATAGTGGAGCATGGAGCAGCAGATGTTGTTCTCAGGGGTTGGAGGACACTAAACCAGAGCTAAAAGGAGAGTGAATATCGGACTGGAGTACATATCAAGTAGGCTTGCCAAAGAGATATAATACCCCCTTTCACACTGAGGACCCAACCAGGGTTGAACCAGGGTCGATTGTGTGTATGAAAGGGTTAACCCGCGTTGATCGACTCGCCTTTGCGACCCAGGTCGAGAGGTGGGTGGGACCAGGGTTGGACCAGGGTCGATTTCGATGTGAATGGCACAGACCAGGGTCGCTAACAAACGGGGCGGGACAAAGCTCTTCGGTTGCAGATGAGGGAGCACGGTCTTTGTGATGATCCTGGTGGCACTAATCATGAAGCTGCTCAGCCACAGGGAGATAGCCATAGCTTCTGATGGGTGCTTGCTGTCAGCTGTGGCCAGTTGAGCACATAAACACACCCTCTTACCTGTCCACTCATCTCCTCCCTCTCTTCCTCTTCCTGTTCCTCTGTCTCTCTCTCACACAAAGATCTCTGTGTGGTTGAGTCTGACCGAGACTGGAGGGGAGAGGAGGAGTGAGGTTGGAGTAGAGCGGCGGACACACTGCTTTGTTTTCTGTTCTCACACCACAGGTGCAGCACACGGAAAAAGATCTCTTGATATGATTGTTTGCACACAGGCGCCTAGCAGACGTTTCATGGATAACAGGGCTGGAAAAGTGGCACTGTGTGTTTAGACATTGACTCGCTGAGTGGACCATTCCAACACCCGAGTTCAGTCCAGCATTGGGTCTGAAAGGTGAAGCATTATCAGTGTTTACTGTAAACTGCTCTGTCAACATGCATAACATGGTCGACCTGCTGCCTGTAAAGGATTGAGGAGCCAATCCTGTTGGTTTCAGATTGAGTTTTTAATTCATGTGATTGGAGCTCTTGGTCCATTTGACTTTCTCAACCTTGAATATTGTGTAAAAGTAGTTTAGTTGTTATATTCTTCAGTGTTGAGTGCTGAGCTAAACGGCAGATTTGTAGTTGCATGCTCATACTGTTAAGGCTTCTCGTAGCTATCCAAAGTTTACAGCTCTATAGACACTACACGTCCTATCAGCACCTGATAGAGTTTTTCCCTCTCAGTGAAGCTGTCCGTTGTTAACACAACAGACGGATTGTAAAGAGAGAGACAACTTCCCTTTTGACTCCGGAGACAAGAGCTGTCAACACTGGAGCGGGTGTAGCTGTAAGAAACAGGTCACATATCGTCACGTTTGACAAACTGGTTTTTCTGGACGTCATTGTCTCTTGCTGAGGCACGTCTGTTTCTACATCTACAATCAAGGAACACAGACCATGTGATTTAACCTCAGGAGCCCATCCCGCCATTCAGTTTAACAGGGATACTTGTCTGCATATAATTCAAACAATGCAATGATTATTTAATGTGTGATTATTATTATTATTAGTATTATTATTATTAAGAGAGTAATGCACAACACGTGGCACTGGTAACCTACTGTAGCTGTCATATTATAATTTCTCTCTAATCCTCTCACTATAGAATAACAAATAAAAGTCTAAAATAAACCCTTAACTATGTATTTAACTTATTAACTTATTAAAAAAACTGCAAAATACATTTTAATTGGGAACACCATGTATGGTGGTTGCAACTTAAGAAGAGACGAGCAAACAGACAAAACACAAATAAGGAAATCTTCACCAGTTTGACAACACATGTATAGCATTACAAAAAACACTGAAAACACATCAGATATAGAATTACTAGGGCTGGGACGATTCACCTGTCTCCCGATTTGACACTATCATGATACTTGGGTGCCGATTCAATATGTATTGCGATTCTTTTTTAACACTAGACCATGAGAAAAAGTTTAATCATACACTTCTAGGGACTTTTACTTTGGAAAATATCTTAATTAGTACAGTACGTTTGATTTGTATAAGGTTAGGTATTATTACCTTGAATAGTTAAGGTTAGGATAGGTCATCGGTAGGTCTGTCCCGAAGGTCAGAGGTCAGGCTGACAGGTCAGAGGTCAGCAAGTGGATGACAATGTTTTCTATGTGACCTGTCCTTTGAAGCATTGGGCTCAGCCCTAGTCATCGGGCAGCGAGTCACGTGAGAGTTTTTGCGTGTTTTCGCAATTTGCGGGATACCTTCTAGACACGACCAAGCAAAACGCAAAAAACATCAACTAAAACATTACGTGGCTAAAGAAAGCATCAAACCGTTACGTTACAGTGACACATTTGTATAAAAAGTTTTAAACATTCATTTGAATCTTTAGGCATCTCTCTCTTACCAAGATCCTGAGGAGATCCAGAGAACCTCACACACACACAGACACACCCTCACTATTCACTCTCCTCTCTCTCTCACTGTCTTTCCTACCGGCACACACACACACACACACACACACACACACACACACACACACACACACACACACACACACGCAAACCCATTTCCACACACAGCAGTTGGAACAGCTGGAACAGGACAGTAATCTCTAAATCAGCACCTTTACAGACACTGTGTCACAATGGAACACACAGAATCATGAACAACACACACTATCCTTGCTTACACACACTCTGTGTCTCTGAAACTCTCTCTCTCTCACACACACACACACACACACACACACACACAGAGAGAGAGAGAGACAAAGGCACTGTTGTCAGAGTGCTGGTGAACAGTGTCAGTCTGTCATACTGTCTGAATTGTGCCGTCACCCTCTGTCTCAACAAGACTAATACGGAGCCATTTATAATTATTAACAATAAAAATAGCAGACTTTTTTTTTCAAATACACACATCAGTATCTGTACACACTCGTGCATCATGGCAGCAGACACATGCTTTGACCGAAAAACGGGAGAACCGTGACGGCGCCAGTAATGACGGCGTGTTACTGTAAGTCCAAAGCCATTGTGTGTTTTATACAGATGTTTCCGTATTAGCTGTCACGATGAGCTGCTGCTGTGAAAGTTAGTGCTAATGTAGATGAGCATTAGGCTGCTCTGTAGGGGGTTTATTCTCCCCAAAGGCGTCAATAGATTACATCACTGTCCTTTCCCCTTGATTTCTGCATGTTGATGCCCGTTTGTCTGTAAGTCAGCATGACAGCATGACAGAGGGATGAGAGCCTTGAAGGAGAGATGACAGAGAGGGGATGAAAAACAGGAGCGAAGGATGGTAGGAGATGGAGGGGCAGCCAGAGGCAGCGATGACTGATGAAGAGGAATAATATGCTTGTGTAAAGTGTTCATGTATGAGTTTCATGCATATATACATAATATAAACACAGTGATATACAGTGTCTGTGGCAGAATCCTAAAAACGCAGTAAATAAACCGAACTTGTTACTTGTTGCAGAAAGCAGAGTTCTATTTGACAACATTAAAGAGGCATTTGGAAATCTTTAAAATCCGTGGACCTCTGTCGGTGACAGGTAGAAATGGCAACAACATCAGTAGAATTTAACTCTTGCTCTTCCTTTTAAGTAATCGTTGAGTCATTGGCATTTATCAATAACCATATCTTCACTGTCTCAAATATTTAATGGTCATTTTATATCCTGGAACCGTGCAGAAGAGGAGTGTGCACTGACCGCATAACCAGCATAGCCTTGATATTTTTAATGTAAACCATTCTCATACATCACAGATGTTCCCTAGGCCCTCTCTAGTGTAAACCCTGTCATTGTTCTGTTCCTTAGGCCCTCTCTAGTGTAAACCCTGTCATTGTTCTGTTCCTCAGGCCCTCTCTGATGTAAACCCTGTCATTGTTCTGTTCCTCAGGCCCTCTCTGGTGTAAACCCTGTCATTGTTCTGTTCCTCAGGCCCTCTCTGATGTAAACCCTGTCATTGTTCTGTTCCTCAGGCCCTCTCTGGTGTAAACCCTGTCATTGTTCTGTTCCTCAGGCCCTCTCTGATGTAAACCCTGTCATTGTTCTGTTCCTCAGGCCCTCTCTGGTGTAAACCCTGTCATTGTTCTGTTCCTCAGGCCCTCTCTGATGTAAACCCTGTCATTGTTCTGTTCCTCAGTCCCTCTCTGGTGTAAACCCTGTCATTGTTCCGTTTCTTAGTCCCTCTCTGGTGTAAACCCTGTCATTGTTCCATTTCTTAGTCCCTCTAAGGTGTAAACCCTCTCATTGTTCCTTTTCTTAGTGCCTCTCTAGTGTAAACCCTGTCATTGTTCCTTTTCTTAGTCCCTCTAAGGTGTAAACCCTCTCATTGTTCCTTTTCTTAGTCCCTCTAAGGTGTAAACCCTGTCATTGTTCCTTTTCTTAGTGCCTCTCTAGTGTAAACCCTGTCATTGTTCCTTTTCTTAGTGCCTCTCTAGTGTAAACCCTGTCATTGTTCCTTTTCTTAGTGCCTCTAAGGTGTAAACCCTGTCATTGCTCCGTTTACTATGTCCTCTCTGATGTAAACCCTGTCATTGTTCTGTTTCTTAGGCCCTCTGTAGTGTTTGAAGTGTCAACATCTTGCAGACTTTAATGCATGTAAAAAGACAGTGCTAAGTTGCTAATAAATCCAATTTTCTATTTTTCTTTTTACAGAATATCAGAACCTGAGACCTGATGCTTCCCGCTATCACCATGGAAACGGAGGCCAGTCACATGCTGGAGGCGGCACTGGAGCAGATGGATGACATCATCGCAGGTAAGAGCTACGTAGTAGCAGCGTCGTCGTTGTGACGTGGGAGTGACTAGAAAAAATTGTCAATACTGGTTTTAGAATCTTGTGTGAGATGATGTGGGTGAGTGGAAGTTACAGGATCTCACATGCACAGGTTCACCATCCTATCCATCTACAGACTGTGTCATTTGGTCAGTTAGTAGGTATGGGACGATACACCTATCTCCCTATTAGATACTTCACGATCACGATACTTGGGTGCTGATTTGATATGTATCGCGATTTTTAAGTATTGTGATTGTATATTGCGTTTTATTGTGATTTTTGTTAACTGTTTAAACACCAGACCATGGGGGAAAAGTTGAATCATACACTTCTAGGGACTTTTACTTTGGAAAATATCTAAATTAATACAGTAAAAATGTTTGATTTTCAATATGTATGTAGTCAGAGATGTCCTGAAGTGAAATATATCAGTCATTGTCAGGAATCATTTAATACAGTTTTCCAGCAACCAAAAAAAATCAAAGAATAAAGACATTTCCCTCACAGATTAGTAGTATTTTCTTTTTAATTTATAAGGGACATGTAATGTTTTATACTGCTGTTTAATATAATTCAATCAATCTTATTTCCATATATGTATTTGTTAAGTTTCCTTTGTTAACACCATATTTTGAAAACTGGACATAGTCACATGTGTACACTTCCACTAACTTCGCCAGATCCATCGCAAGCTCTCCCGTCAGCTCCGTTCTCTTTATCCATCCATGGTCAGCTCGATAGGGGCCGTTTGAATTAATTTAACATAAATGTCAGTATATGGGTGCTCTACAGTCGTAGCATCGGCCCATTTGACCACGGAGATGAGAGCGACGGCCGGCTCCACCGCCACGTTACCGCGATACGATAACGTTTCCTGTCCGTGACAGAGTTAGCATGCAGCTTTAGCCGTGATGTCTAGCTCTGCTTTTCCTGCAATGTGTGAAACCCAAAGTGTTTCCATCTTTTACTGGATGTGTAGTGTTTACCACGCTGGACTTAAAATATGATGGTATGAGTAGTAGTAGTAGTAGTAGTAGTAGTAGTAGTAGTACTAGTAGTAGTAGTAGTAGAGGCAGTAGGAACAGCAGCAGGAGCAGTTGCAGTAGTAGTAGTAGTAGTAGTTGTAATAGTAGTAGTAGAGGCAGTAGGAACAGCAGCAAGAGCAGTTGCAGTAGTAGTAGTAGTAGTAGTAGTAGCAGTTGTAGTAGCTAGAACCTTTAAAACTGTAAGTCGCTTGACAGAAAATAGTAGATAGTAGAGTTACTCTGTAGTGATTTTATTTTGAAAAAACAAATTGTCCTTAGTTCCCTGTTTTATTTTGAAAAAAACAAAATAAAAAAAAACGTGTCCCTCCCCAGTGACCTGTTAACATATAGTGAGAGTTGGGGGCTTTTATTTTGAAAAACAACCCCCATCCTGAGCTTCCTGTTGAGAAACAGTTACTCTCTGGGGCTTTTATTTTGAAGGGGGGGTGTATGATAGGAAAAGGCCCTTTGGCCTGCTGACTTCCTTTTAACTCTGGGGACAGACAGGAGTCCTGTATTCTGAGAGAGGAGAGTCCTGATTGGAGCATAAGGTTTGAGGAGATCAGGCAGGAAGGAAGGGCATTTCAAATGTAAAGTCTGATCTGACATGATAGGTAGCCAATGAAAGGAAGCTAAAACTGGTGTAATAGACCTTTTGTCTGAAAATGAGAGAGAGAGAGAGAGATTAATTTTTTTTCAGTGTGTGTGTGTGTGTGTGAGAGAAAGACAGAGGTTCTTTTAAACGTGAAACATCTGAAGGCTTGAATCTGCTAACAGTTAAAAACGTAGAGAGAGATCCAAAAAAGAGCTTAAGAGCCATGCACCAATCAGAGACAGGCAGAGAGTGATGGAGCTCTAATCAGCCAATGAGAATCACCTGTGTTTCTGTCTGAAAGTGCTGAGTCATGGTTGGGCATGACTGGTGAAAAACACAGAAGAAGGTACTAACTGAAAAAGACACCCACAGTTAAAAACTACAAGTTGTATACCTGAAATATCTTCCCTTTGAGCACCTCAAGACCTTGATGAAGATGTAGACGTGTCATTTGTGTGGATAAAGTTAAAAATGACTGAGAACTGGCAGTTTAAAAAGCAAGCAAGAGCAGGAAAAATAGGTCCGACAAAAGTTCAGCTCAAAATGTTGCGGTTTCATTAAACTCAATGTTCCCAGTTCTTGACTTGACAAAGCTTCCACCACTAATGGTCATCCTTAGATAAAGGTGAAGGTGTGAGCAATCTCACTACTGAGTGGTCTTGGTAGAAGAGCTGACAACAACATAGCAAAACATTTCTGTTTTATTTGTATAGTTTTGCACAAATGATAAATTAAGCAAAAGGTGTGTTGATGGATGTAACATAAGTTGCAACTTCAGACCAATATTGGCAATTTCAAATTTTAAAATGTCACACATTGTAAGTATAAAATTGTGTGTTGCATTGTGGGACAATAGGGTCAGTCAAAATCACACTCAAAAATCAGTCCAGGGATTTAAGGAATGTGCGTAGGCAAGCATACGTTCTTCAATTACAACATATTATGTACAGATTTATAATTAGTATGGAGAATGTAATTGGGGCTTGGCTGTAGTTTTTTCTTCTGTTTTGTTCATATTCATATTTTTTGGGCTGTATGTTTAATGAATATGGAGTCCTATAACTTGTTGGCCCTAAAAAAAACTACCAGTTTGAGTCTACTTTACCTATTTTCTGTGTGTGTGTGTGTTATACACATTTGTGTGTTCTTCTGTGTGTGCAACTGGGGTCATGTTTGCTGCAGCCTGTTCAGCCTTGACTAAAGAGATTGAACTAACAGTGGAGTAAATGTTTAATGTGGTCCACTGACAGTGTGTGGGAAAACAAAGGTTGAGCAGAGCAAAGTATCTAGAAAGAGACAGAGACAGTCAATTGCTCAAAATGAGAACGTTTTCTGTGACTGATAATTACCTGAATACGAAGAATAACATTTGTGGCTAGGTTTCCTGCCTTCCTGCATCACATGATCTGACCCTCAGAATCAACATAGCACCTCCTCACGTATAACACAAGTGAACAACAGAGGGTCTGAAGGTACCACTGTCACATCTGAGGCTCATCAAGCTCATCACTGCTGTTCGCCCAAAAACACGCTGACCTCATCGAGTGCTCTGAGTGTGCTATTCCGGCTCTCAGTGACCACAAATAGAAATACATTAAAAACCCCATTAGCGATAACATCGGCCAATCACTAACAAGGAAATTAGAGACACTTATCAACAGAATTTAGATATGCAGGACATATTGCTTTCTATGATCAACAGTTTGTTCTCTCTGGTTAAGCATCTTGTGGTAATACTAGTGAACACACTCCATACTGGTGTTGTTGTCACTATTCTCCCCATTAACCCCTAACCCCCAGAGTGAGCTTCAGAAAAGAGAGCTGCCAGGGATCATGGTGAGTGGTGCAAATTATCAGAGGCAGACAGTGAACTAAAACTACACATACAGACCTTAATCCAGAGTAGAATAGCTGAGAATGCTTGTGAGATTAGTGGGTGTAGTAGTAGTAGTAGTAGTAGTTGCAGATCAGACTGCATGGACAGATGCAGCATGGCGCTGATACAGTGGCATCACCACCACACTATGTTACTAAGATGGCACTACTAAAGCAGAACCTAGTACACTGTGTGACAGCTGTATCCCAACTCCAGACTACTAATTCTAAGCAGGTTTTAAGTATACCCCAATGAAAACAGGATTTTTGAGGCTGATATTAATATTTGAGAGTTTAAAAAATCCAGTAACAATATACTGTATATATATTTTTTTATTTTATTTCATAAACAAACATCGTATGTTTGAGTGCTTGGTGGTTCGATCTCCTGTTCCTCCTGTCCTCGTGTCCAAGTGTCCAAGTGTCCGAGTGTCCTTGGCAGGGTCTGAAATTAGCACCCGCTACCCGCCAAGTGCGGGTAGATTGTTGACAGTGGCGGGTGAAATCATCAGGACATCCGCCACTTTGGCAGACAGGGAAAACGCTAGAGATGGGAATAGAGAACCGTAGTTGTCCGCTTTCTTGGCATCTCATGCCTCCGTGACTATCGACTCCTCTTATTGATGCTTTCCCACAGTTACGCTGCACAATGACGCATACGCACGCTGTATCATGTTTCAGTTTGTTTTGGACCGGAGCCACGAGAAAAAAAAAAGCGCTCAACAGCGTGGCGCTACTAAACCTGAGGGGCTCAACCTATTTTTCCCTGATAAGGCAACACTGTGAACAACAAATCTGTGTTTCGATTCGTTAAATAGCGGAGCTACTAACGTTAACGGAGGTGCCATTGAGTTATTATCATGAGGCGTTAACGGTCTGCTCAGCAAAATGACCACTGGGCGAAGGTAAATTACAACGTTATCATGATGTGTTCAAATGTAATCTCGTAAAATTAAGTTTTTAGCGAGAAACTTGAATAAATTCAGTTGTTTGAAAGAGATGTTTTCACAACAATATAAAATAGATATTAGAGAGGGAATTATGACCTGTTTAACTCCATAACAACTTACCAAGATTTTTTTTTTAATCAAAGCAAATATTTAAATAATCATAATCATTTAAATTGTGTGTTTTTATGCAAATAACCACTATAGATGACAATAACAAAGTACAGAACTGTGTACAGTAACCTCCCTGCCCCCAAAAATAGGGCTCCCCCAGACGCTACGGTGTAATTAAACACTGTAATTTACCGTGAATGTAATGTTTTTTATGTTAAATATATTGAACATTGAATGACTTCAGATCTAAAATGTTATTCCTTCACTTAGCGCAGAGATTTCAAAAGTGTCAGATAACATTTCTGAGTGGCAGACAAAATAAATACTTGAGTATTGAGTGCAGTGAAAAAAGTTAATTTCAGACCCTGGTCCTTGGGCAAGACCCTGAACCCCAAATTGTTCCCAATGGTCAGGCCAGCACCTTACACGGTAGCTCGCTGCCACTGGTGTGTGGGTGAATGGGTGAATGAAAGACACATTATAAAGCTCTTTGGATAAAAGCACTACTGTATACATGCAGTTTGATAAGGATACCTGAAATTAGTTATTTTAGTAAATTGTCAGTATTTACCAGATAAATAGTAAAGTAATCACAGTTTTGTTTCATAATTGTACAACGGATCTCCAAACCTGACAGCTTGATAAGTTGTGCTCCTCCTACAGTTGTTGTGCTGGAAGTGCTGATGGTTAGTATCTACACCGAGTTGACAGTGTGTGAATGATGTTTTCCTCTGTGTGCTCTGGCCCAAACACACTGCATGCATGGATGGATGGATGGATGGGGAGATCGATGTGTTCATGTTCTGTTAGTCATGTTGTAAACACTCATGTTCACTTCTCCTCAACCAGTCTATAAACTTCTTTGTTAATACAATGTGCAGTAAAGGCAGCAGTGAGTTAGTGCACAATGTCCCACTGTCTCTATTGATACTTGTACATCCTATGAGACTTACTGTGACTCACTTTCTTCATAACCTGTATCCTTCATATCAGCTCACACCCGGGTAAATAGATATTTAGTATTTCAGTGATAACCCTGTGACGATTAGACCTTTTTTCCTTCTGCTACGTGAGTTTGATTTTTAGATTAACTTCACTGACTCTGAGGCTCGGTTCTGCTTTACAGAGGCTGCTTTAAATAGTCCATGAGCCAGACCCCCAAAATTTGATCGTCGTGCCACTTTGGAGGGACCAAGTCTCATAGTGATTTTTTTAAAGGTCTATGTCCCTAGTGTTGGGAAATGCATGATAGCATTGCAGCAATGGTAGCTTTCTATGTGTTATCACTCCTTTTTTCATCCCTCCATCATTCAAATTTTTCCATCTTTTTTCGCCATTTTACACATAGATCCAGTATAAAAGAGGGTAACCAACACACAATATCATAAAGTCATATATCATTGTAAAGCTTAGACTATAATCTTTCCATCGGTCACATTGTCATGACACTGAGGTCAAGAGCATGTGACCTTTGACCTCTAATGCTGTAATCGGGCAAATTCTGAATGCCACCGCAAATGCCCTTATAACTAACTTCATATTGATCTGATGTGCACATGGATAGTTCCAACATAAAGAGCACAAAAAGAGCTTCAAAATGATATATTACATGAATAA
>CAKALU010045488.1:0-10685 GCA_916700995.1 Hozukius guyotensis
GTTCTAACATGTAAAACTGAATGAAACGTCACATTTTGAACACAAACAAAAAGGCTTCTTTAGGTTTAGGCAACGAAACTACAACTTCTTTAGGTTCAGGCAACAAAACTACAACTTTTTTAGGTTTAAGCAATAAAACTACAACTTCTTTTGGTTCAGGCAATAAAACTACAACTTCTTTAGGTTCAGGCAACAAAACTACAACTTCTTTAGGTTTAAGCAATAAAACTACAACTTCTTTTGGTTCAGGCAACAAAACTACAACTTCTTTAGGTTTAAGCAATAAAACTACAACTTCTTTAGGTTTAAGCAATAAAACTACAACTTCTTTAGGTTTAGGCAAAGAAAAACAGTGAGGCGAACGGCGTTACCACAGTTTTGCACTCGGAAGCTCACGTTACCGCAGTCTTGGAAAGGGAGGAGCAAGCGGAGGGGTACTCAGTCAGTTGCAATCTGCAACCACACCACTAGATGCCACCAAATCCTACACACTGTACCTTTAACAACTTTAGAAATGTGTATTTTTCCTATTTCTTCCCTTCACTTGTCGTGGGATATTACAGTTACAACACGTCATGATTTATTTACTGTCATGATGTCTTTTTCAAATATTTTGAAACCGT
The DNA here is from genome assembly GCA_916700995.1 of Hozukius guyotensis. NCBI lineage: Eukaryota > Metazoa > Chordata > Actinopteri > Perciformes > Sebastidae > Hozukius > Hozukius guyotensis. The sequence continues at coordinate 624 of CAKALU010045488.1, forward strand.
TTGCCCCGGGGTTTTCCTCACTGTGCACAAGGACAAAACGGGACCAACTCCAGTGTTTTTTTTTTTATTTTTGAACAGCGAGTGAGAGGGCGAAGGTAGACAGACACAAGTAAAGTTAAGCTTAACGCAAACGTAAGTGCAAAAACAAAGATATCTTTGAGAGGCATTTTGTAAGGTGTGAAAGTCTGAGTATTGTCAGAAGATGGACACACATAGAACATACATGAACACTGGAGTTGAGTCGTCTTCCCTTTCACTGTCACCAAATGGCACTTCCATTTTGTAACTTTAATGTGCTGTACATACAGTAACACACTGATAGATTGTGATTTTTGTACTGTGTTAATCCGAGCCAAACTTTCTAGATTTACTTTAAAAAGTAAAATGATTGTAGTTTCTTCTGCGGTATACACGCTATGATGATGTGATCGTATTTGACTGATATCTTAAAGCAAATAGTTCAACATTTGGGGAAGCATATTTCCCAAAATGTCAAACCATTTTCTTTAATTTCAGGTATTTAAATGGTACAAGGTGGCGTTTTAGCATCACATCTGTGCTTCTCTTTCTGTTTACGTAACACACTTTTTACTGACTGACTTCTTTTAAAGGAATAAACCGGCTTTCTGGCTATTCGAACTTTCTGATTTGAAGATCGGAGGCACCGAACATGCAAAGGTGCCGCCAATCAAGCCAAAAAGTCTTTCTATTCTTTACAAAAGATATGATAATTTCTCTCTACATGGCCTAAAGACGCACTGACTCACTGGTTTTTCTTTGTCACTCTTGTAACACTTTGTATTCCTGCACACATGTCCTTTTTTATTTCCATTGCAAAACACCCACTGGATTTTTATTTCTTTGAGGTTTTACTCTTTTATTTCTTTACCCTTCATCTCTCTTTTTAACTCTGTAACTGTGTGCACTAGTGTCAATAAAAAACAACCTTGTATGTTCCAAGAAAAAGGGACTCCAGAATTTTCTGTAGAGGAAACCGATGTCCGACTCATCCCCCTCAACCCTGCTTGACCTGTGACCCCTACCCGTGTCTTGTGTTGTGGTAGCTAGCCTGTAGAGTAGCGGTTTTGTTCGGTGTTTGCACACGACCCGTTTCTGTCTTGTGTTTGTCTAGCTGTGTTTTTGTCGTAGTCGTTTTGGTGGCAAGTTCTTTTATAGCACCCGTCACAGATCTGCACTGTGGTTGCCATGGTTTTACCCATGATCCAGTTTGGTGTGTAACAGTGGACTCTTTGGAAACTTTGGGCAAGTATACAGTCACAACTTAGTACCACGTAGTACTCCTCTAGCTGTAGTAGAAAGTAGGTTTTTTATATAGATTTCAACTGCAATCAGACCAGACTCCTTGATGATTTTAGGCGTCATCACAACTAGCAACATATCTATAGCGCATTGTAAGGGAAATGGAAAAGATAAACTAGTATTCACAGATTGTCATAATGTAATGTTTCTAATCGATTTGTCAATCGACAGAAAATGAAGCTGTCAACTTGACGGCGTTACCCTTACAATGCACTGATATGTCTAATAGCTTTTTACTAACATCTCCTTTACATTATTTTTCCTTCTTTTCCTGTGTTTTCTAACCATATTTTAGATGAGAATCCAAATAGAGAAATAGATGTAGCCTCCTTCAGAGTTGAGCGATCGTAGCATTTTTTGTCATGCGGCGACCTGCCTGAACATGACAGCTGGGTCCTGACCCAGAGTTTAAGATTGATTGTCTAACCTTGAAATTCATCGCCGTACATGCTGGGTTACATTTTGGAGGAATATTTTGGGGAATATTTTGAGCTTCTGGGTGAATGTCGAAGCCTTTTCCTCCTAGATTTTAACTGTCCCTTATCCTCTCCTACTCACTCTTTGTTCTATTCCTGTCCCCGTCTCCTTTCCACTCTCCTATTTTCCTCCCCAGAAAGTCCTGGTTCAGAGGACTCTCCGATGGGAAGTCCCCATGTGGTTGTTAACGGCAACGGCTCTGTAAACGGACCCGACGCCGGCGTCCTGGGTCAAAGTCCTGAGATCCGGAATCTGTCGCCTCTCACCAGCCCGCTGCTCACCGACGCCGGATGCATCCGCAACGATGATGAAGAAGAGGCGAGGAGGAAGGTAGACATAAAGACAGCATTGAAATGTATAAAAACGTGTAAGAAATGGTCTCGGACTGATCTCATCTTTGTGTTTGTGTCCAGAAGTTTCCCACAGACAAGGCCTACTTCATAGCCAAAGAACTGTTGACCACAGAGCGGACCTACCTCAAAGACCTGCAGGTCATCACAGAGGTGAGGAGGATTTCTATAGCTCCTGTATTTAAACTGCAAGGCCGTTCTCAACCGGCTGAGAGAGATAGGGATCTGTGTTAAGACCAGGAGTTCGTCTGGCCAAGGTTGGCCTCTTTAAAGCTGGAATAGAGAGTCCAACCTGCTTATTTCAGCTTTCAAAGTCTGACATTTATGGTCTTTTAAAAGCTTATGTGTTGGGACAGTGAGTCAGAGTTGGTTTGTGCTGGAATCAGGATGTGACTTTTGATGTTTGTTCAACCGAAATGTTGGGAAAGTGAAACCCAAAATCACAAGCTTTTCTGTCATGTGACATTAATATTACATCAGGTTGCTTTAATTCCCGTCCCGAAAACGGGCTTTTATGTGCATTTAGTTTGGCTGAAGATTCGACATCTGAGGCTTTATGAGCGTCTTTTCTCGTGCTGGACAGATGACAGCTTCCAACTTTCATTCATTCATTATCCATAGCTGCTTATCCTGTTCAGGGTCGCGGGCGGGCTGGAGCCGATCCCAGCTGACATTGGGCAAAGGCGGGGGGGTACACCCTGGACAGGTCAACAGACTATCACAGGGCTGACACATAGACACAGACAACCATTCACACTCACATTCACACCTACGGGACATTTAGAGTCGACAATTAACCTGCATGTCTTTGGACTGTGGGGGGAAACCGGAGCACCCGGAGAAAACCCACGCTAACACGGGGAGAACATGCAAACTCCACACAGACGAGCCCCCACCGCACCACCGTGCAGCTTCCAACTTGTGTTTTCTAAATGACATCCCCTGTTTTGTTTCACACAAGAAAGCGATGCACGCGTTATAATTCACCTCCCCCTTTTTAAAGCCAACAAACTTGTTTGTTCTTTAAGACGACACAGACTATTCCCTCTGGGCTCTTTAGTTTACAAGTAAAACCACTAAAATCAACACAGAGGAAAAGCTCTGCGTGCATAAACACAACGTCTGCATCTTAAATCCTGGGATGAAAGTGCAGCCTAATGTGTTTGTGGTTCAGCTTTACTGTGCGTGTGTTTTTACTAACAAATGAGGGGGAAATCCGCAGCAGGTTCACCTGCCTGCATCACCTTTATATTCTGAAGCTGATCTCTGAAAAATATCATATTTCCCTCTCTCTGGTGTCTCCCTCTTTTTCTCTTCCCAACAGTAGTTTCCACCCCTCTTTGATGTGGGAGGAACTGGCGTGCTCTTTTTAAAACCTCTGAAATATTTTCTTTGGGCTGGCACTGCTCAACCCTTCCCTCCCTCCCTCCCTCTCTTTTCTCGCTGTCACCCTTCCTCTCTCCCACCGAGTCCTTCTGTGAAACAGCTGGACGGCCTCCTGTCTGTCTTAGCTGTCATTATCGCGTGTGATTTACTCTGAAGGGGAATATAACACCTCTGTGTCAGGGGTTGTGACCTAGCTGATTGTTATCCTCGGTGCAAACAAATGTCATTGTGCTTTCAAGACAACTGACCAGGGATCAGACCAGTATTGTGTGTTTCCGTGTGTGTGGTTCCTTGTATACGTCACCATATAATCAGTGTCGATCAGTGTTTCCCAAAGCCCAAAGATGACGTTCTCAAATGTCTTGTTCTGTCCAAAGATATTCAGTTTACTGTCACAGAGGAGTAAAGAAACTTCACATTTAAGAAGCTGAGAATTTAGACTTTTTTTTCTTAAAAATGTACTTAAACAAATTAATCAAAATAGTTGGAGAATAATTTAATAATCGATTAATTGCTTTGACTTTAACCTGAAACTCCTTCGTTGCTTCACTTGCACATAACTTCCCTTAATGTGGCTCTCAGATGTTGCTGTAAGGAACCTCAAACATGAACTTTTGGGAAAATATGAATGTTTTTTTATCTTCATTTTGCAAGCAATGCATGTTTTCTAGTTTTCCCACACGCCCACATTTGTAATCAACGTTGTATTCCTGCCTGTTTGTGTGTCGCAGTCGTTCCAGAGTGTGGCGGGCAAAGACGAGGCCTTCCCAGACTCTGTTAGGACCCTGGTTTCTTCCAGCTACGACCCGGTCTACAAGTTCCACCAGGGCTTCCTCAAAGAGGTGGAGCAGCGGCTGGCGCAGTGGTCAGTATCTGTCTGCTCCCCATTCACAAAACATGAGCTCACCTACATACTGTATATACTCACATAGAAGAGCATTCAAAAACTCAAGTCAAAGGATGGGATGGGAACCAAATGTGCACATGCAAAGCCCTCATTTCCTCCTCTGGGAATCTTGTCTGTGTTATTTCTGTAATGAAGACACAAACCTTGTTTTTGGAGAGGGGCCAAAGACTTGCTGGGAAGATGAATGGGATTGTGGGAATTGAGTGAAGATTTTCCGGTCATGTGTGCTAGAAACTACAGCCGTAGCCTGACATCTACTGGTGAATAAATGCATGTGTTCTCTCCTCTTTAGGGAGGGTCGATCTAACGCCCACATTAAAGGAGACTATCAACGCATTGGTGATATTCTCCTGAAGAACATTCAGGGTCTGAGGGTAACTATACCTTTTATTTTGCACCAGAACCTCTTATAACTCTCTATTTCTTATCTTTATTTAAATTATTTTTCTATCTTTTGCATCTGCAGCAGTTGACAGTTCATCTTCAGAAACATTCAGAGTGCCTAGTCGAACTGGAACGGACCTGCAGGTAGGTGACTAATAGAGCGTTATTAGCACGAGACTTTCTATATTCTTCTTTCTAATTCTTCCTCCTCGCTCCTCAGGTCCAGCCGGAAGGCGGAGACTGCGTGTCGAGACTTTGAGCAGCAGAGAGTTTGCTACCTGCCCCTAAACATCTTCCTCCTCCGTCCTCTCCACCGCCTGCTGCACTACAAACTCATCCTGGAGAGGCTCTGCAAGCACTACCCGCCCACCCACGACGACTTCAGGGACTGCAGAGGTACACGTCTGCCTTTTTCTGTGCAGCTTTGTACACGTGAAACTACGTTTGTCTACAACCATCTTCCTTAAAGGTCCCATATTATGCTCATTTTCAGGTTCATACTTGTATTTTGTGTTTCTACTAGAACATGTTTACATGATGTAATGTTAAAAAAAAACTTTATTTTCCTCATACTCTCTGCCTGAATATGCCTGTATTTACCCTCTGTCTGAAACGCTCCGTTTTAGCGCATTTTGACAGAATTGCAACAGAATTGCAACAGAATTGCAACAGAATTGCGTTGCTAGGCAACAGCTTGGGTTCATGTGTACTTCCTGTCAGCTGATGACATTCACATACACTGTAACCAGGAATAAACTGGGACACATTTAGAATGCGTCCCAGTTTAAAATTTTGTCAAGGGTCTAAATATTGTATCATTGTAACATCACGAATGGGCAGAAATCCTGACAGCTTGTTTCAAATGCAGAGTTTCTGAGTACGGGCGGTGTGTATTTCCCTGTGGATTGAGTGTTTCGATACTTTCACAGTATTTATATAGGACTTAAGCCTGCTTTATAATAAAAAAACATGAAAATCTCACTTTTTTATAATATGGGACCTTTAATAACCCATCTTTAGCGGCCCTGGCGGACATCTCCGAGATGGTGCTGCAGCTGCAAGGCACCATGATGAAGATGGAGAACTTCCAGAAGCTCCTAGAGCTGAAGAAGGATCTGACCGGCATCGACAACCTCGCCATCCCCGGAAGGGTTAGACTCTTTATTTATTGGACCCACGTAGACTCTTTAAGGCGTAAATTATTCACTGCAAAATTCTGCAAATGTAAGCATCTTGGCTTCCTCTCATATTTATTGTCGTGTATGTAACTTGCAGGAGTTTATCCGGCTCGGTTGCCTCAGCAAGCTTTCAGGAAAGGGCCTCCAGCAGAGGATGTTCTTCCTGGTATGACACTTCAGCTACTTTTCAAAGTGAATCTGACATTTGGGGATAGCGAAAAATAATCTAACCTCCACTTCTTCTTCCTTCCTCTCCAGTTCAGTGATTCCTTGGTGTACACCAGTCGAGGAATGACCCCGAGCAACCAGTTTAAAGTTCATGGCCAGCTGCCCCTGTATGGCATGACAGTACGTGACTAAATTCCCTCAACATTACCTACGGGCAGTTTAGAGTCAACAATTAACCTGCATGTTATTGGACTGTGGGGGAAACCGGAGCACCCCGAGTAAACCCACGCTAACACGGGGAGAACATGCAAACTCCACACAGAAGCCGGGTTTGAACCTGCAACGTTTTATTTAGATATTACAGTTTATTTTTACATCATATGATGTTCGTTATGTTTCAACCATATATCGGATTACTGAGGTCTAAGTAGGGTGTGTTTTTTTGCAGATCAGAGAAAGTGAGGAGGAGTGGGGAGTCCCTCATTCGTTCACCTTGTTTGGACAGCGCCAGTCCGTGGTGGTGGCAGCCAGGTATACATGAACACACACATATTTTGTTACGTAATAATGATATAGGAGTTTAAAATATACCATAAAATGAATGATGTTTTTTTTACATATAGTCTCTCTCTGTCTTTTCTGTCTGCGTCCAGCTGTGCATCTGAGATGGAGCGGTGGGTAGAGGACATCAGGATGGCCATCGACCTGGCGGAGCAGAGCAGCAGCACAAACACTGACCTGCTGTCCACCAGCCTCTCTGACAACAGTACGTATATTCAATTATTATATTATACTGTTTTTTTAATCATGTGTTTTATTGTTTCCTTAAGAAAAGATTACTGCAACAACCTAAACCATAACAAATTAAGTAAAATGTACATATAACTGATAGTAACTGTAAATTAAAAAGCATAGTAATCAAAAACAAGGAAGGGGGGAAAATTGTAATATTTAAAAATTATGATAGTAAAAAAATATAAATAAATACATAAATAAAAAATAAATATAAAAATAAAAATATAATCCATTTAAAATTAAAAATGTTAAATAAAAGAAAATAAATCAGAATAATTACAATAATAAAGAAATATAAAGAAAATATTATAATTGATTGAAAATTAAAAATGTTAAATAAAAGAAAATAAATAAGAATGACAATAATAAAGAAATATAAAAAATTATATATAATTGATGAAAAAAGTTAAATAAAAGAAAATAAATATAAATAATTACATTAATAAAGAAATGTAAAAAATAAAAATGTATAATTGATTAAAAATTAAAGATTTTAAATAAAATAAAATAAATAAGAATAATGACAAAAATAAAGAAATATAAATAAATGAAAATATATAACCAATAAAAAATGAAAAATGTTAAATATAAGAAAACAAATAAGAATGATGTCAATAATATAGAAACATAAAAATATATAATCAATTAAAAATTAAAAATGTTAAATAAAAGAAAAAAATAATAATAATGACAATGATAAAGAAATCTAAAAATAAAAATATATAATCGATTAAAAATTATAAATGTTAAATACAAGAAAATAAATAAGAATAATTACAATAATAAAGAAATATAAATAAATAAAAATATATATTGATTAAAAATTAAAAATGTTAAACAAAAGAAATGAAAAAATTAGAACCTATAAATGAATAAAATAAATTCACACTCCAGATTCCAAACACATACTTATCGTATATTCTACTATTGATTTACACTCAGTGGCCACTTTATTAGGTACACCTGTACATTATAGGCATCACAAAAGTAGACTTTATGGCTAATTTGCTGTATTGTATTGTGTCTTGTTTACATGCCAGTGTACTTTGTGAATTCCCTCTCAATCTAATAGAATGCAAGTTTTTTTAAATTTTCCGAAACATTGATGTTTATAAGTTTAAATAAATGCATCGGTGTTGGTCTGTCTGTGAGCCAACACCTCACTAGAATAAATGTTCATTTTCCATCAGATTTTATTGATTCGGACAATTTGAACCATCATTCCCAAATAACTACTTCCTGCCCAAACATCACTTAATCATCTGAGTATTGCAGGACGCTCTGAGACCCTGTGGGAACCAGAGAGTTAAGTCATAAACAGGAGAGTTATTTCTGGAAATGTTTCCACTTGGGATTTGTCACCCACGATTGGCTTTTCTTGCCACAATCTCCCAGCTGGGACCTGCTCGCTACACTGATATAATAATAATAATAATAAGTTTTTCTTTAAGGGAAATGTCTTTATCTAGTCTACATATCTATGCACATATCCTTTCTTCTCCTCTAACTCGACAGACGGCTGCTGTCAGCGCCTCATGAATAATTTCACTTTCATCATATTTTTTAACGTCACCTGATATATGTAGGTCCAGGCACCAGCTGTCCGCCTCCATTTTCTTCTTCTTTGCTCTCATTCTTTATCATAAACGCCTGTCACAATGTTCTATGAGGCCTCCACCTGGTGACCTTTGGGTTGACGTCTCCATTGTCTCTCGGCTAAATCACTCAGACTGTTAAAGCGTATTGGTTTACATGGAACAACAAAAGGGCTTTTATTTTGTCCCGACTGTATTGGAATTGCTTTGATCGCTGTTTTTAAACCATAAATGATTCACCTCATGATATTTGTACACGTTTTCCGGCTGGATTTAATCCTATAATCAAAGCCAGGTTTGTTGTTACAAAGTTACATCCAAGTCTTATAAACGGGGTGAGCAGCCAAAAGGAAAGCCAAAGCAGGAGGCCCAAACAGAGCGTAGTATTTCGGGATCCAGTGGCAATTTCCACCTCCAGCTGCAAGCAGTTAAAATACAGACCTTTAGCCAGAAACAAAACAATGTTCAGGATGTTGCAGAGCTTGTTTCTCAGGGGTTTATTTATGTAGTCTGCACTTATTAAAGGCTCTCATATTGTAAAAAGTTAGATTTTAATGTCTTTTATATTAAAAAAACAGGTTTAAGCGCTATATAAATACTGTGAAAGTATCGAAACGCTCAATCCACAGAGAAATACACACAGCCCGTATTCAGAAAACCTTTGAAACAAACTGTCAGGATTTCTGTAACTTTGTGATGTCACAAATCTACAACATATAGGCCGTTTCACAGTTTTAAACGTAAACATTGTCCCAGTTTATTTACATCAGCTGACAGGAAGTAAACATAGACCCAAGCTGTTGCCTAGCAACGCAACCCCGTTGAAATTCCGTTGAAATGCGCTAAAACGAAGCGTTTCAGACAGAGGGTAAATACAGGCATATTCAGGCAGACAGTATGAGAAAACATACATTTTTTTAACATTACGGCTTGTAAACATAATCTAGCAGAAACATAGAATACAAGTATGAACCTGAGAATGAGCATAATATGGGAGCTTTAAAAGAACAGTGTGTAATATTTCAGGGGATCTATTAGCAGAAATGTAATATATTCATAACTATATTTTCATTAGTGTATAATCACCTGAAACTAAGAATCGTTGTGTTTTCGTTAGCTTAGAACGCCGTCTTTTGATACCAAAACCTGAAATTTATTAGTCAGTAAAGATGAATCGTCATAACGTGTTTTTTCTTCATACAATCAATGTCTAAAGATCCATCTCTTTTAGCCTTTAACAGTCATCATGAAGACGTGACATTTGTGCTCTATAGATAATCACTTTATTAAATGGTGGACAGTTTCTCTCTGCTAACCAGCACATTTTGACCTCCCCGTCGTTCCCCAGAGCTGTCGGAGGACGGTGGCGGCGAGCTGGAGTCGGAGGAGGAGCTCTGCGGCTCGCGCTCCTCCCTGGAGCGCCAGGGTCACCGTGGTAACACCACCGTGCACGTCTGCTGGCATCGCAACACCAGCGTGTCCATGGTGGACTTTAGTGTTGC